>QANX01004279.1:112419-187050 GCA_003254975.1 Ochetophila trinervis | reverse complement strand
GGGGGGGGGGTGGGGGGGAGGTTGGTGTCAACGATTTTGGTTTCTATGTCAGCGATTTCGTGGCAATAGTTTTCTCTGTCATCATCGTTTTTGCTTTATCTATGAATACTAGTTGCTTAACTCGTGTCATTGTTACAGATAAGGAAAAATGAAAGTGTGAATGAATGAGACACAGAGAGAGAATTGAGAAAAATGAGAGACGAAGAAGGGATGTGAATGGTCTTTTATATTTTTAATTTTTTTAAAACACGAATATAATGAATATTTTAGACTTGGAGCTAATGAGATGATGAGCATGAATAACTAAATAAAAAATGGTGGCAATGGATAGTTAATGGTTGAGTGAGATCGACATCTACTTTTTTATTTTTTATTCTCTCTCTTTGGGAAAAATAGCTAATGTTTTTTTCTTTTTTATTTATTTAATATATTATTGATAATTATTTTATAAAATTACATGGTAATAATAAAGAAAATCATTTTTAGATATTTTAAATAATGTAGTTATTCATAAAAGAAATCCTATAAATTTTATAATTTTTGTTAAAAATAAATCTTTACAAAAATTTATAATGCAGTACAATTATACACATTCTACACCAAACGTTATATAGTGATAATATAAACTAATATAATATAAGTTAATACAATACATATTAATATAACTAATACAACTATTTTAATACAAATTTATACTGTTTTGCATACTAAACGTATCCATTATGAGACAATTTTATTTATTAGCATTGATGTTCGTTTTAGTATCAAAAATAAAAATAAATATTGTAAATTAACTGTCAATAATTTATCATAAAATGAGCTACATAACCTATTAGGTCATAATTGTTTGTATATTATATTTATAAAAAATATATGAACTTTAATTTTTACATAATATAAAGTGTATATTTTGTATTAAACTAAAAATATTAGCATGTTTTTTTATTTTTTTAAAGTGAAGAAAAGGGTAAAAGAAATGGGGACGAAGAATGGGACGGCGTATTTTTGGGGCCGGTCCTTCCGTATCCCGAGCAGTAAGCCCATAACCATATAATTAAATTAGTTTGAAAAGAAAATGAAAATTAATACGTGTATAAAGTACCAAAAAAAAAGAAAAAAAAGAAGTAACCATCCAAAGGATAAGAACAATGACGTGTAAGTGCAAGAATGATAATCAATTATTCTAGTCTCCACGTATATGTAACGGGCATGTTATTTATTAAAAAAAGTTCATATTATTATTATTATTATCATTCTTGCAGCATAAATTTAATAATTTATAATTATATATCATATTAATTTTTAAAAAAATTATATATATTATTTAATAATAAACTAAAACATACAAATATTAGATAAATATTATAATATATTGGATGAAAAAATGTTTTGTTATACTATATGGTCTATATTAAAAACATTAAAATTTGTCTATAGGTGGAAATCGAGAAAAGTTTTGGTGAGACACGCATATATATGCTTTATTATCTACATTTTATATATAAAGTTATATATAGATTTCACTAGTTTTTTTATTGAAAAATTGAGTTTGCTACAGAGAATAGAAGAAAAAAATTAGACTATAATTATGGATTCAACTTTCATTCCTCTTGATTCAATCTTCTCCGGCGATCATCTCTGTGCTAGTGTTGTTAACTTTTTCTTCTTTTTTAATTTTTTTTTGGATTAAAATATATCATTCACAGATCCTTACTAATGTCAACGATCATGACGAACCAGTTAGAACATGTTACTGTACTTTTTTCTACGCTAACAACGCACTGAAAAATTTATTTGTCATTATTTATCCTCTTTGTAATTAAGTGATACCAATTTCAGATATTATTAATGAGTATTTTGATTTTATTGACTGAGATTAGAGTAACTGGATTGGATAAGAAGTTTATCCACAAAATATTCGGCTTGCGCATTTGCTGTATTGGGGTTGTTAATTAGCTTTTTTTTTCTTTTTCTTCTTAAATTAATTGCATTAAAATTTTATATATAAAAGAAATGAGATGAATAATAAAATAATATTCATAAAAAAAATATAATTACAATCCATAAAAATATAATTTTTAGATTTTTATTTAAATTATAATTTAAATTGATATTTTAAAATTTATTAAGCTTAATTATAATCTAACGCAAGAATATAATATTTTGCTATTAATTTGAGACTACCAAAAATAAATGACAATATTAAATATATTATATTCAATACAATTCAATCCTTTTATCCATAGCCCATTCAATCTATTCATCTCTATTAAACGGCCGAAAGGTGTATACGCGGGCTAATAAGACATTTACCTAATTGCTCACGTTCTACACTTTTTTGAATAAAATAATAGTTTTTAAAATTATAATTCTATGGGCAAAACCGAAACCACTTTACCAGAACTACCGGCACTCATCAAATCCAGCACCCCACTTTCCGCTTTGCTTTTCCGTTTATAGAAGGCAGTGGTATTTCTGTAATGAAACCCCAAAACTAAGGTCTGTTTCTTTGCTCCATCTGTTTATATAGTCATCATCACCATCTGGATTTTCTAGATATTTCTTACTCTTATCCAGCTTTTTGTCTGAGAAAGTGAGTGGCAATGGACGTGGTTTCTTCAAGAATGTCGTCAGCGTCGTCAACTTTGAACCCCAACGCGCCGCTGTTCGTTCCTTTGGCGTATCGGACGGTGGAGGACTTCTCCGATCAATGGTGGGCCCTCGTCCAATCTTCCCCTTGGTTCCGCGACTACTGGCTACGGGAGCGTTACCAAGATCCCCAAGATGACACTTCCTTTATCGATATTTACGATCCTGTCCTCCCCGACATCGACGCTCTCTTCCACGACGTTGATACCAGCAGCGGTGAGTAATACAAACGAGTCCAGAACGAGTTAATTCGTCCGAGTTATAGATCCGAATCGTTCACCGTGTCGTTTTGTGTTTTCGTTTTTTTGAAACAGAGGAGGAAGGTGGAGACTACTGCAGGGAGTTGGTTTCCATTGGAGCCTTGAAATGGCCAAAGGGCAGGGCTTTAAGGGAAGTTACGAGGTATGTTGAAAAAGCTCCGAAGATTGTGAATGTGAAAGTGAGTCCAAGGACGATTCAACAGCCGAGGTAGATCCGTGTTTAACTCAGTGAGTTCGTACAGAGTTCGTCAGCGTGTTTCAAGGTTCGCTAATTATCGTTAGAATTGTTGTCAAAATCTGGTTTTCGTTGTAGATTTCTGTACAGACTATGACTTCCATGTTGTAGACTAATTTCTCATGCTTCTTGTTTCTGTACCTTTACTTGTTTTCAGAAAATAAAAGCATAGTAAAAAGAAATTACCCAAAAAAAGGAAAAGAAATTTATGTTCTTCATGATACTTTTGCTATATATATATGTATTTATGCAAAGAAAATATTATTATATAATTCCAGGATATTGATTGCAAAATTGAGGAGGGAATGACAGTGAAGTATAAAAACCCTCAGACTAAGAAATATATAACAGACTCCATAGCAAATAATTAATGGTCATACTAAGAAACTGTTATTTTCTGCTGGTGACTATATTTTGCTTCTGGTAATTAAGTGCTAAACCAAGAAATGGAGTTGTTATTTTTGACATGTTTGTTCTCCTTCCCAAGTGCTTGCTGTCTTTCCAATCTTGTGAATAGCTTTAATGACTTCTTCAGTAGTAACATTACCAGTTACTGTCACCTTGTTCAGCTGTGTATCAACATCATATGTTTCAATATCTGCCACTCAAAAAATGATAAAACCCCATTGAAGCAAAATTCAGAATAATTATTCAAAATAAGCAAATCAATCTAGCTAAAAACAATTGCTGCAATGTGATTACCTTGAATTTTCTTGATGGCTTTTAAAATCTTCTTGATACATTCATCACAGTGCAAACCCACCTTCAATTCCACCACCTAATATTCAACAAATCCCAGAAAGAAAGAAGAAAACAGAGTGTTAGTTTAGTTCCAGTGACCATAAAATTTTAGATAAATTCGGGGCTGAAAATGTTCTGTTAAAGAGGCTTACATTTGCCATCTTGTTAAGATTTTCTCCTGAGCGAATTGTAGTTGTAAGCTTTTTTTTTGGCGAAAATTGTAGTTGTAAGCTAGTAGAATGCCGAAATGTCCTAATAATGGAAGAGATGTGGACAAAGAAGGTTCCTTTTAACTCTTCAGAACAGTGAAAACCAGCTATAAACAAACAAGCAGTGTGGGGAGGGGAGTTGAGCGAGAGAGAGATAGAGAGAGAGGTGTTGGATTCTTTACGTGATTGATGGGTACCTTTTCTTTTTCCTCTATTGCAAAGCTTTATTCCTGATTGACTTAACGAGGGGTCCTAATCATAGCTAGCTATGGCATCAGCCTCTAAACAAAGGGTCGGCGAAAAACAGTTAACCTGCCGGGCTTGCTGGGACAAAGATGGAGGGTTTTTGTCGTTTTGTAGCTGCTTTTTATTCAAGTGAGGACCCATATGTGGAATAGAGCTCTGTTCACACGAATTGTGGTAAAAAAAAAAGAAAAGAAAAAGAAATAATATATAATTCGCCACCCTAAGCGTGAGATAGAGGCAGGGGTTGAAAAATGAAAAGGGTGGCTATGTAGGTGGCAGAAGAAACACCGTTGAAGCTAGGATGGGTTATTTCAGTGCTAAACGTCTTTGCTGCAGGCCTTTGCTGTACGTTATTCCATAATCTACGAATGGGTTTAGTTTGGAATCGTCTGCTTTTCAGGTGGTAATATAATACTGGGTATATTTCGTACAAATTCTACCATGCAGTCACTTTATTGGAGCTTATAAAAATTCTGCATGAATTTTATTAGAGTTGATGAGATTTTTAATATAGATTTTGATGAACTTTTATCTTTTCCATAAGCCAAAACTCAACACCATTAAAAAATTAAAATTTATGATTTTTCAACAGATTCAACACAAAGAATATATATATATATATATTAATATACTATCGAAATTCTTTTTAATCTCTTTTCTTGTTGAATGAAATATTAAATTATTTATTATTTTAACGTTCTAGGCCTTCAAGACCTGGTTTTGAAGTGCGCGAATGAAATAAATTCAATAGAAATTTGGAATCAATGTCAGTGGGAGCCAACTAGGCAAAAACTCTAAAGAAACAAGACTCCCTTAGCAATGTGAAGCAATTTATAATGCAGCGGTTTTTATTTTTTTTTAATTTTTATTTTCTGTGGGTCATGTTAAGGTGAAAAAAATGCAATTGATATGAAATGGAGAGTTAACATAGGGCTTCACTCCTAACAGAAGGATTCGACGAGGGAATCTTTTGTCCCTTTATCTGTTTGTTTCGTGCATTGAAAAACTTTTTCATGCTACTTAATTTCAAGCAGGCTATGGGAGGAAAGTGAAAAACGATTAAGATATCTTAGTCTGACTCAGGTATCTTACATCACTTGTTTGCAGATGATTTTTTCATTTTTTTCTAACAAGTGCTGGTCAAGTTAAACTGGTGTTTGTTAGAAAATGGTATTTTTAGATAGTAAGATAATAGCTAAGTGGCAAAGAAAGAAGCTGTTAGTATAGCACCTGCTGGTGCTGATAAGCCTAACCAACAGTTCATGAGCTCATGTTTGATTTTATTTTAGTTTTCATGTAGTAGTTCCTAGTTAAAATGTAACTTAATGTACCATTTTATATGGTTTAAACAAGAATTATGGGATATTTTGTTATAAAAAATGCAAAAAATTAAATGAGCAATGTTGTGATATGTTAGGTAAGGCAACACATGCTGCTACTGTTTTTCGTGTTTGCTATATATGTATTTAGAAAAACCAAATATGAAATGTGTAAAGTTGGTTCTTTGCTCTTTTTATTTTCTCTTCTTTTTACTCTTTGGTTCCCCTAGTTTTTAGCTAAAGTTCTTGCAAATTTCTTTTCTCTTAGTTGCAAATACAACCTAGTTTCTAACATGGTATCAGAGCTGTAAATTGATCTTAGGAGGAGCTGTAAAGTGTTTGGTGCAAAGGAGAAAAGCTGCAACTCTAGGTTCGAGTGAGGTTGAATTCCATTTTATAAAGAAGACAAATCTAGGTTAAGTGCTTACCCTTTACTTCTTGTTTTCTTCTCTAAAAACATGACATTTTCCTATTTTTCAGCTCCATCACCACCAGTTTTCACTAGTTTAAATTATAGTATTTGGTCTATAAAAATGATAGCATATCTCCAAGCATTTGACTTATGGAAAATCATAGACCAAGGGGTTGAACCAGGTCCATTGAAAGCTAATCCCATGGTGGCTCAAATGAATCAACACATTGAAGATGCAGCTAAGAAATACAAGGCTTTAGCTGCCATTTATGCATCTGTCTTGGGTGTGATTTTTATTAGGATAATGTCATGTTCTACAGCAATGTGGCTTGGAACAAACTCAAGGAAGAGTTCCAAGGGAGTGCTAGAACAAGGCAGGTGCAAATTCTCAACTTGAGTAGAGAATTTGAAACACTTAAAATGAAAAAAAAAATTCAAGAATGTGAATGACTTAACAGAGAGAATTTTAAAGATGGTTAATCAAATTCGAGTTCTTGGAAATGAACTATTAGCCAAGAGGGTGGTGAATATAGTTCTTGTTAGCTTGCTTGAGAAATTTAAAGCCAAGATCTCCTCACTTGAAGAATCAAGAGATGTTGGTAAAATTAGTCTCTCTGAACTCATAAATGCCTTGCAAGCAACTAAGAAAAGAAGAGTATTTAGAGGGGATGTGGCTATGGAGAGTGAGACTGCCTTGATGACAAAGCATAAAGAAGGTTATGTAGGGAATAGAGAAAGAAGCAAAAAGAGCTCAAGCCAATAAGGAGAAAATAGGATATTTGGTCCTTGTAGGCACTACAAAAAAGAGGACATGTAGCAAAATATTGCTGTTTCAGGCCAAATGTGTAGTGTAGGTGTTGTAAAAATTTTGGACATCTAGATAAAGTGTGCAAGAACAAAAGAGAGCAAGTTCAATAGGCCAATCAAACTCAAGTACCAGATGAGCCACCTAAAAAATTAAAAACTTTGTTTGTTGCATCTGGTGTCAAATGGGCAGTAACAAAGGAAGATGGATAATTGATAGTGGATGCTCAAATCATATGACTCGTAATGAGCAATTTTTTGTGAGATTTGATATAAATGATAGTTTAAAATTTAGGTTGGGAAATGAAGCACTTGAGGATGCTGTTGGAAGAGGAAATGTTGCTTTCTCAACTCCAATAGGTGTGAAATTTATTTCTAATGTGTATTTGGTTCCGAAAATCAGTGATAATTTGTTGAATGTTGGCCAAATGCTAGAGAAACAATACTCTTTGAAGTTCTCCAACAATAAGTTCATTATAAATGACCATCAAGGAAATGAGGTGCTGAGTGTTTCAATGAAAAACAAGAACTTTGTTGTAGATTTGGAAAAAAAAATGAGCACACTACCAGGATAGAAATAGCTGATGATCAATCACAACATTTGTACAAAAAGTTTGGTGATTACATTTGCAATTATTTCGAGCAAAAACTGATTTGCAAGGCTGCTGAAGCAGAAGTATTATCCTCGAACCAGTAGAGCAGCTTGAAGTACAACTTCTAGAGACAAAGAATGCAATGATTCAACTCAAAACTAAGTTAAAGTGGACAACCAGTGAGCTAAAAAAAGGTAACGAAAAACAATGTGCATTCTTTGAATGATAAAAATTAAAATATAGATTGTTAAAGATAAGAAATCATCCATTAAAGTAGCTGAAGGTGTCAAGCAACAAATTTATGGTGCCTCAGATCTAATTTTAAGAGGACAACTTCATGGAGAGTTTTTAAATGTCATTACTTCTGAAGTAGCTCTAAGTTCAAATGGTATTTTACAATCCTTCAAACATGCTATTGAGAAAAAGAAGCATGAAGCCTCAACTACGAAAGTTCAAATGGTGAAAAATATTGCTGAATCAAATCTGGTTTCTAAAATTCAAAAATCTTCTCAAAGTTTCTGTCAAAAACCAAGTTAGGTTGTTGAGAACTCTTCACGATGTTACCTCTAAAAATACCAAGGAGGAGTGTCAGAAATGATATTTTTAGAGAGTAAGAAATTGGCTAAATGGCAAAGAAAAAAGTTGTTAGTGCAGCACCTGCTGGTACAGAGAAGCCTAACAGTAGCTAATAAGCTCTTGTATGATTTTATTTTAGTTTTCATGTAGGAGTTCCTGTTAAAATGTAACTTAATGTACCTTTTTTATTTTTATATGATTTAGGCAAGAATTAGGAGATATTTTGTTGATAAAGCTGCATACAATTAAATTAGTAATGTTATGACAGGTTAGGTATAACAACACATGTTGTTATTGTTTTTCTTTTCCACTGTATGTGTATTTATAAAAACTATATATGAAATATGTAAGGTTGGATATTTGCTCTCTCGGTTCTCTTTATTTTTCTTTTCTTTTTACTCTTTGGTTCATTTGGTGCTGAGCTGAAGTTTTTGCAAATTTCTTTTTTCTTCCTTAGTTGCAAACACATCCTAGTTTCTAACCGTGTTAAATTTTTTGGATATTTTTTAAGAGTGCGTCTGGGCATAAAATTAATAGTGCCAAGTCTACAATCTTATTTTCTAAGCATACGGTTGACAAAAGTTAATTCTGTGGTGAGGAAGCTACTTAATATTTCTATCACAACTAATCTTGGGAGGTATTTGGGAGTGCACTTATTCATGGATGGGAGGGGTAACAAGAATGGTAAATACATTTTGGAGAAGATTAAACGTAAGCTCAGCTCACATAAGACTCTTTATCCTTTTGTTAAGGTAGTGACTTAGGAGATTTCAGTTTTAAGCTCAATGCCTATTTACCAAATGCAGGTGAGGAGATTCCCAAAATATTTATGTGAAAATTTAGACCAAGTGAGTTGTGATTATTTGGCAAGATTGATTAAAATAAAATAAAAAATCCACCTTGTTAGATGGGATTCTATCTCCAGACCTAAAAAGTTGGGAGGATTTTATTCAGACGAGTAATACCGTGAATCAAGCCCTTTGATGAATTTTGCTTGGAGACTGTAAAAAGATAAATTTGAAATTTGGGCTCTGATGCTTAAATGCAGATTTAAATATAACTTTCTTTCTTGATTTTTTTAAACCTGTTAGAAATTTTAAATCTAATCAGTGCTACGTTATCAAACTAAGGTTGGATCTTTTGAATAAAGGTTCGATCTAGAAGACAATAATGGTCAATCTGTTTTATTTTGGAATCTTCCTTGATTTTTTTAAACCTGTTAGAAATTTTAAATCTAATCAGTGCTACGTTATCAAACTAAGGTTGGATCTTTTGAATAAAGATTCGATCTAGAAGACAATAATGGTCAATCTGTTTTATTTTGGATAGATAAATGGTGTGGAGAGAAGAGTTTAATCATTGCAATGTTAGCTGAAATCTTAAAGCGGGTGATATGTTCCAAATAGACTACTAGAAATTAGTTGAATTGAAAATAATGGTTCCTTTGGATGTACTGCAGAATATTATTAGTATTTTTGTGGCTCGACACTATAAGAAAATTGATTAGTTGCTACAAGCCATTATTGTAGTAAATTTGTTGTTTTCTATTTAGCTACAAATAAATTTATGGGTCCGTCGTAGCAATTGATGTGTGATTAATTCTCTACAGCTACATAATTTTTTGTCCGTCGTAGCTAATAAAAAACAGTAAATAAACCATACTCAACCATGGTTAAGCTTTTTTTCGTAGCTAATTGAGCAGTTTTTTATCTACAAACATATTTATAACTGTATTGCTTTAGCTACACGCAAAATTGTAGCTAAATATTTAATATTTCAGACTATATATATTTTTTATAATACTAAATATCAATTTAAATATCAATTTGTAAATCATATATATATATATATATATTAAAGTAACACTACAAGATGTAAAAACAAATTAATTATTATATTATTGCATTAATAGCTAAAATCAAATGTTTTACAATAGTAACATTGAAATTAGATATAAAATTTCTATACAAACAACTCTCAAATACATATATTAAAATAATCTAATGCCACAATTTTGCATGCATCTTCAATCTTGGTGACACTTTCTATGCTAAGCATATATGCAATATGAGAAACACAAAACAAAAACCTTTTTCATATTAGTAGATAGAGAATCCATATAATCATATAGCATTAAAAGCAAGTCAAGAGCTAAGATAAATTTCCAACATTAGAGTAAGATTTGGTTTCCAAGCAAATGGAAAGTAATTGGAAAAGTTCTAATCATTTAAATATTTTAAATGTTGAAGTCCAAGATAAAAAATAAATTCCTAAACCTTTTCAGGCATGTCTTTATCACCAAGAACTAAGAAAACAATTGCAACCTATGTACTTGGTTTTTAAATTATTATTTCATGTAAAGCATATGGAAATATTTTTCCTTACCTCGATTTCACCTCCAAAAGCCAAACCATACACCATAAATATTCATACAGACTTCCATTTAAACTCTAACTTTTCAGCTCCCAAGTTAGCATATCCTAATGCATATATACAAAATTTCAGTTTATTTTAACATCTGTGAGGCATTCAACCAAGGCATAAACTTTAAATAAGTAATCTGCAATGTCCAGAAAACTGGACAATTTTCTTGTCCAACTTCAAATGCACATAAATCCTTCAATTTTTAACCAAATTCAGTTATTTAAAAGGTTGTGGAAAGCTTGTTAAGTCTACTAACAAAAGCAATAAACCTTACAATAAAATAAGTTCAGTAATTTCAACTAAAACACTAAAACCAGCAACTGCCAGAATAGCTTTACTAAAATTTAGTAAACTCAAGCTCAAGCTTCCAACACTTCAAATGAATTGCTGCCACATGGATTCAAATTTCCTTCAAATACACTAAGTTCCACAGATAACCAATTACCAAACAAATATTTTCAACCAACACTCAATCTACTACTTCTCATATACTTTAACCATCAAGAAAAAACTCAATCCACATAATTAAATTCAACAATAACATAAACAAAATTAAACTACCAAATTTAACCTATAAGATTCTAACAAAAAAATTAAAAATTTAAGCATAACAAATTAAACAATTCATCAATACCAGATCTCGTCCATTTTTAATCATCATATCAATAGCTCAAGTTCAACAATATATGAATACACAAAGAAAGAATAACCATGGGTGCCATAGCTCCATATAACTAAATACCAAAGATTCAAAGCATCAAATACAAACAACAGTAATAGTGAATTATCATATCAGTAGCTTAATCTATCAACAAGTAAATTAAAGAACAAAGGCATAGAAAAATTTAAAAATCAAGTGAGTTACAAAAGAAGACATACACAACAAGAGCTCTTTAAGCCAGAAAACCGTTGCTTATAGTAGTAGTCACTCGAGTAGCCAGCATAATCACCAAATCTTCCATATTTCAGATTCATAGATGCCATTTTCTCTCACACAGAAAAGGGGAAAAAAAACATTAACAGATTAACAAAAATACACTAAAAAAAATGCAAACTTTATTCAATGTTTCACCAAAAAGAAAATAAAATCGCTCTGACATACAATAAAAAATAGAGAAATCAAAAAGAGATCAAGAACCAACCTATGGTACCAACACTAATGTTGATTGTTGATGAAATTTCAAAAACAATAAAAACTTGAAACACTTTATTAAACAAACGTATTTTGACTGTGTTTTAACAATCCTTTCTCTCGGCTTCTTATGGAGCCTTTTTTACAAATATATATGTATATATTAAACAAGTGATAATAATGAAACAGAATTGTGATTGCAGCATGTACATCAATCGGATGAGACTTCTTTGAAGTTCATGATATAGGCTGAGAAGGAAGAGTTCTAGATTGATCATAACTCTTCTTTGAGTTTATCATTATCGGCAGCGTGTAGAAGATATGTGGCAGAAAGTGACGTGGCAGTAGCTGATGGTTTATCAATTGTTTCACATCATCCAAGACCGTACAGCAGAAAACTATCAACATAGCTAAGTATTTGGCATGTTTAATTTCTCGATAATAATAGGCAATCTACATCAATAGAAAGATTTTGGGATGGGTAATATGGTGGTGGTCTTACCTTGACCAATAGCCGTCGTATGTAGCCGAAAAATAGCAGAAAAGTTGCTGCTACAAACCAACTGCTTGCCTCATTGAGACAGGGGAATTTGAACAAAAAGGATGGTGGATTCAGGTTAAAGGGGCCCAAAATAGGGTGGGGTAAGGAGAAGACTACCCCTATGGCCTGAAATTCGCCTGATTTCGGCGATGGTAGGAAAACCTATCCATCGTTTTTTCTTCTTCTCTGGCAAAAATGACAATATAATAGCCCGAATCTTACATGGATAGGTAGTGGAGGAGTTAAAATTTATTTTTTGGGTGGTGGATCAACCCGGCGTCATCGGAAAATGGTTGATTTCCGGCGAGATGGTGGCTGTGTTTTCAACAGGGGAAAGAAAGACTTGGTGGGGAGAGAGAAAGAAGGAAAGAAGAAGATGTGGGGTTTGGGGACGGGATCTGTGTTTTCAAATTTGGGAGTAAATAAAAAATGGACTAATTTAATTAAATATGATTAAAAAGGTCAAAAAATCTTTCTTATTTTTTATTTACAAAATTGCCACTGTATATATTTTACCTATAAAGCTTTTTTTGTTGCTAGTAAGTATATAATTTTACCACAAACTAAGTAGTAGCTAATTTTAATAATTTTGTAGCTGTTAATTGTATGATTTTGCTACGAGTTAATTCGTAGCTAATTTTCATAATTAGATACAAATTTGATTGTTTGTTGCAAAAAAACATTTCAAATCAAACATTGCAAAAGAAAATTATGGCAGCAAAACTATTTGAAACCGTTTGCTACAAAAAATTAGTTACAACCAAAGTTTAGTAGCTGATATTTAACAATTTTTCAAAGATTAGCTACAAATTTTGTTATTGTGAGAAAAAAACACCATTTAGCTAAAAATCAATATTTTTGTGGCTAAAATTTGTAGTAACTAATTACTTTTTTTGTAGTGCGACATTTGGTTATTCAATATCAAATTATATGGGGAGGGTTTGCTAATGGGGATTTCAGTGTGAAATTAGCTTATTGGTTTGTGGAAAATACATAAGGGAAGGATTTGCAGTGGGATTGAAATGTGATTTGAAAATTGAATGTTATTTCGATAGTAACAATGTTTTGTTGGTTAATGGTTCAAAACATGTTATTAACTAATCTAAACATGAAATAAAAGGGATTAAATGTTGATTGCATCTGCTCCATTTGTAAGCAAGTTGATGAAGATATTCTGCATGTGTTAAGGGATTGTCGAAGTGGCTAAAGAAATCTGAATTTCTTTGGAGGTTCTAGAAAGGGGTGGTCGTTTCATTTAACAGGATTGTCGCAGTTGGCTGACTGTCAAATTAAAAAAAAAAAGAGGCTAAATTTAATAACAGTTGAAAAAAAAAAAGTTGGGATGTTGTTTATAGGGTTGTTTGCTAGTTAATTTGGAAATGGAGGTGTAAATATATTTGATATCTAGTTTGAGTTACCTCGCTATCCAAGTAAAGTTATCATTAGTCATTCTATGAAGATGCATAAGATATAATCTAAGATTTGGAAGTAAGTGTGTGGATTATTATTCACCCATCTAAGTCCAACATCTAATACTTTTATAAAAGCTCTGTGGTACAACCCATTAAGGTTGAGAGCCAGATTTCTTTATCCCATATATAAGCCTAATTATGCATCTTTTTATGGGTGTCTTATATTATTATCTTATATAATATATTATTCTCTTATTTTATTATTTTATTTTGATCTTAAAAACTTTAGCATTCAAAGATTTTTGCTGATTTGACTGTTAGAAGACCTCTGTTAGTGCCACACTGATGCCTCCAACGGCCTCCTGACGGTGTTCTTTATCTTGGCAAGTTCACTTCTTCGACGGTGAAGAAATGTGCATAATTGACAATTGGTGCAAATTCTTAATTAACTGTTTGGCACACCAGGTTGAAAAAAAATCAGAATTTTATTCTTCAATTTTTTTGGTGCACCAGATATCACAATCAAAATTAATTCCAATGTAAGTTTGGGGGTGGAACATGATAATTTGAGAAATTTGAATCTTAATCGATTACATTCCACATTGATGAACACAACAACATAGGAACGTGCTTTACTCGTTCCATCCATAGAGTTTCTATTATGGACAACATCCACAAATGGCTCATGTGCTTTCGTTGAAGATTTTTCTGGTACAAGACCCGTGTGAAGACTGTCAAAGATCTTATCAAAATTGCTATTCCATCCAAAGGAACCCGACGCAAAAATATGAATGGCTAATTGTTGGTGTAAAACACAACAATCAGTCGTCTCAAGTGTGCGGGCGTGCCACTTCGAATCTATGACAGTCCAAAGAAAAAGTGTGCGCCAATTAATATCAAACTTAATCAAACGATTGTATTAATTACTGAGAACAAAATAATTAAAGGGTTACAAATGCCTTTCAGATCAAAGGACTTTTAATTAAAATTTTCAACTAAAACACTTGACTACTCGAAAAAATTCAAACAAGAATAAACTAAGTAGTCTATGTTTTCTGGTGTGTGTAGATGCGCGAGTCCTTTTCAAAGTTGGTGAAGCCTTTATTTATATAGGAGAATGTGGCTCACTAATCCCTTGAACTTTCGATGTGGGACTCCTCTTTAAACAATGTGGGATAAATATTGACTCACTTAAATCCAAAAAATTAATAGTTTTAATAAATAAAAATATTAATTCAGAAAATTCAAGTATGTGGTCCAAACATTGCCCCCCTTGCTTTGTAATTTTTGTGATAAAAATTGCAAAGCAAAATTGATCATGAAAACTATTCACACGATCAGAAATTTAGTGATCTGCATCTTTTCAATTATAAGCACCTCAAAATTGGCGAGTTTTAAATTACGTACTTCTTGCAAATTTCCTTCCAAAAATAAACATATTTTGGGAATTCAATAGAATATAACCATATATCCCAGAAAATATATTTCTTTCCAAAAAATGAGAGACAACTACTCCACCAAGATTCTTTCCATTTATTTTCCTTCATTAGCAAATCACAGATATATATATTTATGATGTCATTCCAGCGAACCCTAGCCGCATCTGTTTCTTTCAAAGATACATAAAAAATAGTCGACTTCCTTAATTGAAATTATGTATGCATCTTCCAACAATTTGCTGCTTTGTGAAATTGTTTCTTACACCCGTAACTTTGTTTTTCTTTTTTTTTCTCTTTGCAGTGCTCTCCAAAGCCAATTTATTTTTGCTGGTATGTAATCAATGCATGCTTAAGCCAAACACATTCTTGCTATACTCATACACCACAAACACTGTAATTTATGTTTACACTTGAACCTTGCCACAAAATGTATATATGTATGCAATTTTGTTCTTCTTTTATCTTTGCAGCATCCCTTTAATTTGGCAAAAATCCTAGAACAATGGCCAATCTTCTTTGTCGGCCAACAAGGTAAACAACTTGGGCCCTTTTTTTTTTCTTTGCTTTTTTTTAAATATATATACATAAAACCAAATGACCCCATGCAAACTGATCATCGAAAAACAACCCGAAGTTGTGTCGGCGATTGGTGGATTCTGCGATGGCGGCAACGGCGGTGGATTTTGTGATGGCGGAAGCTGCGGTCTGGTGTCGGAGCATTAGACCAGCTTCGAGGCAGCAGCTTTTGGATTGGTATCGTACGCTGCAGCGAGGAGTGGCTTCGCACATGGCGGCGAGGACAGGCGTTGCACATGGCGGCAAGGAGTGGTGGTGTAGCGGCAGCGAGGAGTGGCGGTGCAGTGGCAGTGAGGAGTGGGTTACTGGGACAGATTGGGCTGGCTTCGGAGGGCGCGGGCTGGGTTGGTACGCTTTTTGGGCTAGAGGTTGCTGGATCAGAGGGCGCAGGCTAGAGGTTGGATTGCTGGTTTTGGGCTGGACGACGGAGCGTGGCTGGATGCTGGGCGTGGGCTGGACTGGCATGCGTTTTGGGCTGGACTCTGGATTACTTGAGCGGGCTGTTGGCGTGGATCGTGGGCCGGAGCGGGCTTCTTGGCACTCAGGCTTGGACCTGGCACACGGTTGAGCTGGAGCTAGTTTGCTGGATCACGCACGCGGAATGGGCTGGAGGACGGTGCGGGCTTGGACACAGACCAAAGCGTGTTGGGTTTGTCTGGAGCGGGCTGGATGCAGGTTGGGTGCTAGGTTGGAGCTTGAACGCCCTTGAACCCTATTTTTGTTTTTGGATTTTTTTTGCTTACTCCGGCTTTTTACATTGTGGTCGCAACTCAACTGCATACAACCAATTCTGAAGGCAATGAATTCTACTTTATATCGAATCAACCCGACACGGCAATCCTTTTGATGGTTAGTGGATAAGCGGTCTTTCGACCTGCTTACTTTCCGTTAATACTTACATATTACATATGTTTGAACATATTGGTCGTAGATCTTGGCCTTTAGCCGAGTTCTTTGACTCGGCCTTAAAAGCAGCCTGACATGGCTGGCTAAAATTGAACCAAATGGCCGAGTAGATTTTCGACCTAATTTTTTTTAACTTGTTGATGTTACATTTTCATTTTCAGGGTATGTAATTGGACTCAGATCGACACAGACATACATGCAACTGGACTCAGATGGACATGCAGCTGGACTCAGACCAATGCGGAAGGATGCAGCTAGACTCGGCTTGACGCAGACAGACACAAAAGGACATGCAGTTGGACTCAAACCAATGCGGATGGATGCAGCTGGAGCGGACGAATGCAGCATATTGCCCCTCAGCATCATATCTTTACACATCCGATCTGACATATTGACTGCGTCTGAATTTACTTTAGATCATGACTTCTGCTGCACGACGTTCTTATTCTATCATGCCAACTAAATCTGGGATCCTAATGACAAAGGCAAAAAGCCAACTGCTTCAACCATCACCTCATCCATAGTTCCAAATTTGATCGTTGATGGCTTAACAGCTGAAGAAACAACTATGTCTTCTTTCACTGGATTATTGTCTATATCCTTCAAGCATGATTGAATCTACATCTTGCCTTCTGATCCATCTCTTTACGGGCTTCTTCTTTTGTAGAGCTCCAGATAAGATGTCGACTCTCTTGGATAAAACTGCGATCTCAAGTCTTCCATCCAAGTCGTCGAGATATGACCCCAACTCCTTTTGTAATGTACCATCATTTTGCTTATCCTGTAGACCTGCGGTCCAACTTTCAGCATATTGGCGCTGCATCCACCTCTTCTGGATTTTGTTAAGCAGATGATAAGGCTTATATCCTGCACAACACAAATGATTTACATCCATAGCATATGGCTTAAAAGTCTTTGGCTCCTCGATCTTCTAAGAAACCAATCTTGTCGGATGGTTTCTGGAAAAAGTAACTTGGAGCTTTGGCTCACCTTGCTCCTCATGATGTCGATTGTTCAGCTTCACTGATCCATTCTGCAACTGCTGTCCCAGACGTTGGAAAATAAAATTCTGGTTGTGACTTTCTAGTGGTAGCTTTGTCATGTCGAGTTTCTGATTTCTCGTCCGACGCCTCGTCCCTCGACTTCATGCTTACATCGGGTACAAAGCACCTTAGAAGGAGATTCAGCTTTTTCGGCCAAATATTCTCTTCTAAGTTTGACATCTTTTTTCCAAACTCTTCTAGATGACGTCTGTTGCAGATCCACCTTAACTCTGGGTTTTGCGAAGTCTGAAATATTGGCCGAAACCATGTTCACTTCGGCCAATGGGAAATGGTTGTTACCAATTTGCATTATCTCCTTTCCTTTTTCTGGAAACTTTAACGCTTGCTTGTCAATCATTGCCTGTATAGCATTCTTGAAGACCACGCAGTTGATAGTCCGATGCGACCATGTACCATGCCATTTGCAATATGACTTCTTCTTCATCTCTTCAGCTGTTGGCAGGATATGGTCGTAATGTAATTTAATTACGTTGTAGGCCAGCAGGTAGTCAAAAATCTGATCAGATTTGGAGATGTCAAAACTGTAGACCTTCTCTGGTTCCGGCCGACTCTTCTTCATGTCCATGACTAGTTGAGGAACTTTCTGGCTCCTTACTGGTTTGGCAAGAGCCTTGCAAACATGTGGATGTGTGGCTATTACCTCCGCCGCATCCACTTCAAATGTTCCATCTACGCTTTCTTGGTCTTCAGTTTCCACCAAGTGAATTTTAGTATTCGGGTCATTGTAGTATGACCCTCTGGACGAGTTCTTCCTCTGGTACTCCTCATTCAAGATACCTTCATATCGAGTGGCTTCAGAGACCAACTCAAACAAGTCATGGAATTCTGTCCCCTCAAACTTCTTTCGAAGCTTGTAGTTCAGTTCGCCTTGTGCTAGCTTGATGAACTCCCCTTCCGGTAGGTGATATCTAATCCTCGCATTCTTGAATCGGGTTATAAATAACTGTACCGACTCTCCATCCATTTGTCGCAGGCGTGATAAGTCAGCCATGAAAATCTCTGGCTCAATCCTGTAGAACTGCTCGTGGAACTTCTGCTTCAATTCTTGCCAGCTATAGATTGAGTTTGGCTGCAAGTTGATGTACCAGGTGAAAGCTGGACCTGTAAAAAAATTAGCAAATAGTCGCAGCTTTAGAAAATCATTGGCCGCTGCTTCTCTGCATTGGATAGTGAAACGGCCTATGTGCTCCATGGTGGATTGTTTCTCCTTGCCAGAAAATAAAGTGAAGTCAGGAAACCTGAATCCCCTAGAAAATTTGATCCAGTCGAAAACATCGGGTATGGCCTCCCATAAGATGGACGTCCGGTCCATCTGTACGTAGGACCCATCATCTCTTAGATGATGGTCTTGACGGCTTCCCGATCCATGCCTTGCCCGTGGTTCATCAAGTTTGGTCCATTCCTCTGTGCCGGAGCGTGAAAGTCTGCTTGATAGTCGTAGGCATCATAGTGTCCATTCCTTTAGTTCTGTCCAAAATGCTATGCATGACCCTGCCATGAATCTGGTTCCGAGCTGGAAGGTTGGGGTACATCTGGACATCCGCTCTCCCTCTATGTACGTTGGGTATAGTCTAGAAAGCTTGTGTCACGTGTTCCTCTCGACCATCCTTCACGGTTTGGCCTTGGTAATCAGCATGCCCCCCCGCAGAAACATCGTTTTTAGCCGGTTGGGGAATGTAAGGTTGGACTTGTTGTTCAGGCATAACCCTTACATTGTTTCCACTGGACCCGGCCTGAAAGGCTTGTGCCTCAGTCATTGGCGTATTGCCATTGGGTACGGCCTGAAAGGCCTGCACCTGTTATTCCTCCTGGACGTTAGTCGGCGTTGCGCCATTCGACGCAGCTTGGGTTGTCTGCACCTGCTGGGGTAGCAATTCCAAAATTCCTTGTAATGTTAGCTGCTGGGTATCCTGGTATGTTTCCATCTTCCGGAAATTCTCCCTCAGTTCTTGGGATAGTTCATGGATCGAATCCTTGGTGGACATCTCTGTCGTGTCCGGAGTCTTGCCGGTCTCCCTTTCATTTCCGTCTTCCTCCGACACGTTTCGGTTGCTAACTCCGCCGTAGATGTCGAGTTCCTGATTTTTTGAGCGAGTCTGCACCATTTCCTCAGTCGAAAAAAGTGGTCCCGCTGGGTGTGCCAAAAGATATGTTGGTGTAAAACACAACAATCATTCATCTCAAGTGTGCGGGCGTGCCACTTCGAAGCTATGACAGTCCAAAGAAAAAGTAAAGTGTGCACCAATTAATATCAAACTTAATCAAACGATTGTATTAATTACTGAGAATAAAATAATTAAAGAGTTACAAATGCCTTTCAGATCAAAGGACTTTTAATTAAAATTTTCAACTAAAACACTTGACTACTCGAAGTAAATTCTAACGAGAATAAACTAAATAGTCTATGTTTTCTGTTGTGTGTAGATGCGCGAGTCATTTTCAAAGTTGGTGAAGGCTCTATTTATATAGGAGAATGTGGCTCACTAATCCCTTGTACTTTCGATGTGTGACTCCTCTTTAAACAATATGGATAAATATTGACTCACTTAAATCCAAAAATAATATTTTTAATAAATAAAAATATTAATTCAGAAAATCCAAGTACGTGGTCCAAACACTAATATGAAAAAAAGATTCTTTGATTTAAAATCCTTAAGCTCATGCATGTTTTCTTGTGTTATCACCGCAATCAATCCTCTCCCATACAGATCCAATGCGTCGTTTATCTGCCTTAAAGTGACACCAAAGTGCAGCCTCTTCATCCTCTATATCGCTGTAAAACAAAATATATTCATATAAACAATTCTAGGAAAGAGAAACGAGTGGGGTCAATGGGGTAATGAAGATGATGATGACATGACCACTACTACAGAAAATAGCTATTGAGGACGGCCATACTTTTATATAGACGTCGGTTGAAAAAGAGAGCCGTCGTTGATAAAATAAGACGACGGTTAAAAAACATCAACGACGGTTTTAANAAAAAAGAGAAAAATAAGTATTTTTATATGCTTAATTATTATTTTAATATTTTAATATATTTATATAAGTTGGGATTCATATTTACGTTTATTCATGTATTTAGAATTTGGCTGGTGTGATTGCTTTGATCATATATAGCAATAAGAGTTCAAGAAATTAATAAGCCTTCTATAATGATGAGAGAGGATATCTGAGCAGGGGAGGAAACTAAAGAACTACATCCATATGCCTCACGGAAATATTTATTAGAAGAAAAAATAGACGTATGGGCAAATGTGGATATTAGATTGCAGTGGATTGCTTGCAGATCAATCAGAAACATTAATCAAAGCTAAGTATATATTTAATATTTACTGCTTGTATATACTAGTGAGATCTCATATTTCTATAAATGTACGTATTAATGTGTAAATAAATATATGATATATTTTTGTACCTGTGCATTGTTGTGAGATCTAAATGCAGGATATCTAGTATATCTACAACTGCAAATAAAATGCCAGCAATATTGATTCTAGTCGCGAAGATGGATGTTACGTACACATTCAAATCTGATCAAGCATTGCCGAGTAGCGTTTCAAGTAGTTAGCGTGAAAGCAATCTAATTGATCATTATTGTGTAGCATTTCAGTTAGCGTACAAGTAATCTAATCAAAAAGCATTACTACATAGCTTTTCAACTGATTAGCATGAAAATAATCTAATCTATCATTTCTTTAGCTAGCTGGCATGAAAGCACATATTGAAATAAGATTACAAGCCAATCTCGAATTAGAATGACTACAAACTAGTCTTGGACTAGGTATGTAGTGGATAAAACAAATAACGCCAAGACACCCATAACACTTGCAATGATTTGAAAGGATTAAAGCTTCAAAGTAAATGGAGTACTCATGTAATATTACTATACTCAAATAATTTTTACTTTCCAACTTGTTCACTAAATTTGGAAAGTAAAAGCTCAATACCGAATATCCTTATGAAAGTCATGTGGTACAGCCCACTAGAGTTGGGGCCAAGTTTTCTAATCTTTTTAGGAAATTACATGTTAAGGTTCTTATATAAGCTTCATTATGCTTCTCCTACTAGGTATCTTACATGACTATCTCATATAGTATATTATTATTATTTTTTAATCTTATTTTGATCCCAAAAACCCTAGCATTCTAAGATTTTTGCTTATTTGACAATTGGAGGCCTTTTGTCGGGGCCACAAGTGGAAGTAGGGTGCACGATTGATGGTTAGTCCAAATATCTGCATCAACAGTAAGCAAGCCATTGCTACTTGCTAATTGTCTTGGAAGCATTCTCCCAAAGGATATGAACACCTCAATACAAATGGAAGTCATCGAAGGAATACTGGGATGGCTAGAGCTAGTGGTGTTTTGAAAGATTCTAATGGGCAATGGATCGATTTCTAGATTTGTTACTAACCTTGGAAGGGTTAGTTGTGTTGTTATTGAAGCATGAGGTTTATCTTACGATCTTAGATATGCCAGAGAGTTGGGATTTAGTAACGTGCAGGTAGAGTCAGACTCGGCGCTGCTTGTCTTTTGGCTTGATGTACATCTTTCTCTTTTTTTTGGCATTTATGTTGATTTGCGTATTGTCAATTTCTAGTGTTGTGACCTCTGTAAGCCTTTCTTCAAGTAAAGCGGTTAAAGCGTGAGTCTCTACTAGGTTAAGAATGGTATATGAATACCCATGTTTGTTTTGGGATGACTAAAAGTTGTAGAGATTTTCTCAAGCAAATTACTCATTTTTCAATTAAGCACGTATTTTAGGAATATAGTATTGTAGCTGATAATATTGCTAAGATTAGTTGTGATATTGATTTTGACTTTCATGTTCTTGAGAAGCTCCTAGGGGAGTAGATAGACATGTAACTCTTGACTGTATGGGAATGTCTTCTTCCAGAGATATTAATATAGATAGTTGAGCATTGGCTCCCTTTTGATAATAATAATAAAATAAAATAAAAATGACAAACAATGCAAAAAGCTAAAATCTAACAATACCTATCTAGGAAACCAAAAAATATGAGAAAATCAAAATGACCTAGAATTCAAAAGGAAAAAAATATGTGCAGAAGGTATATTTTAGAAATGGGGGAAAACTTAAAGAAAAAAAATAAAACCTAAATGAGCTTTTTATTTTTCCTTTGGGATGAAGAATACAAATGATATTGAGGGACGAAAAAAAAAAAAACTGGAAATACAGCAAAGAAAGGGGAAAAGAGTGTGAAAATATGAAATCTTTGGGATGAAAGTTGGATTTGTGGTGGAGTTTACTATTTATATTGTTTAGAAAAAAAATCTAATAAAATCTATTGAAGTCCATTAATTTATAAACTCTTTTAAAATCAATGACATGTTGAATATATACTTTTAAATTTTTGTAGAGTTTAAAAAAATATAAATGAATATTTCTAGATTTTAATATTCTATAGTATCTAAATAGAATTCATCTAAACTTGTATAGAATTTTTAAAAATTTAATTGAGTACATCTACACTTTTTAGCTATTTTAAAATCCATCAAATTCTCAATGGGATTACTCCCTTAAAACCTCAAAAAAATAAAAATAAAAAAATAAAAAAATAAACGTCATACTTTTTAAATAAGGGCATCAAATTATATTTAAGTTAAATTTCAAAAATAATGAAATTTTGAATACTTTCAAAATTTTGTAGACTTTCACTGTAGCAATCATATATAAATATTTGTAAATGTACATATCATATATATATATATGGATTTTTTCACCGATTTTAATAATTTTTTTAGTGTAGTCAGCTTCTATACATTCTAATATTGCTAATAGAAAAAAATATTAATTTGGATAGAGAAAAAAATCAATAGAAGATAAAGATTATATTCCACAGTTCATCTTTTATATTTTTATTTTAGAGGTCGGGAATTTTTGGATTCAAAATTATTGTTAAAAACGCAATGGTTTTGTTACTAATTGTTTTCCAATGGAGCCTTCACACGTCAAATCTTAACTTATTTATTGGTTATATATATTATTCTAAATTTTTTTGAAATTAATTTATATATTTTTTTTAAAGTTTTTTGAATTAAATAAAAATAGCATATTATAAACTTAAACAATATAAAATTTAATGTAATAATTTCAATAAAAAATAAATAAAACTAAAAACAACAAATTAAAATACTATTACCATGAAAACCTAATGTTTAATGTAAGTTTAAAAGAAATATATATATATATATATATATATATATTAAGTGGATTGTCAATAATTTAAAATTTAAATATATAATAAAATTTAAATTAAACATACAAGGAAAAACTAATATATGTAATATATATTATATCAAATATATGATCTCTTTAATAAATAATAAGTTTACAAGTTAAATATTAAATTTATAGAGTCAAACTATTAAATTTAAATATTCGTAGTTATTTTTTGAGGGACTTAATATAATTTTTTTATAAAATTACTACTATATATAAGTGAAATTTTTCTAACTATTAAATTTAAATATTCGTAGTTACTTTTTGAGGGATCCTTGCCCGTCCCCCCGAACCGTCCCTACCACTAATGTTCAGTACAAATTCAACCTTTTTGAATTATAATTCCCTATTATATTGAGTTTACACCAATATCTTTAACGTTTATCAATGGTACAATATCAGTCTAAAACTTTCACATCTCCATATTGTGAGTATGTGAGTCTGTGACTGCTACTTTAAACCTGAAAGTCCATGTTCTCACCCACAATGGAAAAACCATATGTGAATTACTCATCATTGGGAAGTAATAATGATGAGATATGAGATAATATTGTATTGAAAGATTTTACTTCAAATAAACTCTTAAGTATAAGGGTTAGTTGCACTTTGGTACTTTAACTCTTAAGATGTTCAATTTAAGCTCTCAACTCCCTGCCACCAATGTTTAGTACAGTTTCAACCTTTTTGAACTATAATCCCATATAGTATTGAGTTGACACTAATATCTTTAAAGTTTATCAATAGTACAGTATCAGTCAAAAACTTTCATATCTCCATATTGTAAATATGTGACTCTGCTACTTTAAACCCGAAAGTTCACGTTCTCACCCACAGTGTGAAAACCATATGTGAATCCCTCATCATTGGGGAGTAATATTGATGAGATATGAGAGAATATTGTGTAATTCATTGAAAGATTTTATTGCAAATAAACTCTTAACTTCAAAGTTTAGTTGCACTTTAATACTTTTAACTTTTAGAATGTCTAAATTAGGCTTTCAACTTTTAAATATAATGATTTAGCCTATTAATTTTTAAATTTGATATAAATTAATCAAATTTCAAGTTTTAACAAAACAAATTGGTAACAATTTGGTCTAAAAACTTGTAGGAGAATATGTGAGAAAAAATATTAAGGTGTTGATCAATAAAAAGAAAGTAGAAACATTATCAATGTGTTTAGAAAAAAATAAAATTTAGACTAATTTGTAAAAAATATAAAAATTAAAGGTATAAATCATTACATTTAAAAATTAATGACCTAAATTACGAAACTCCTATAATTCAAAGGGTGCCAAAGTGCTTAATCCTAATTCAATATCATCTAATCGACAATGTACATTTCTGCCTCATACCGATTTAGTATATGCCAAATGTCTCTTCGGCTACAACAATTTTTTTTTAAAGTAACAGTACTTCAAAGTTTTATAATCAATGAAAATGCTTTGTCAGCCTTCTCTATTTTATGTAGATGAATGATAAAAATAAAACAAATAATTTTTTTTTTCTCCCAATTTTAAAAAAAAAATAAGTGATTTAAAATAGAGATGATTTTGAAAAGATATAATTGCACTTATTAGAAGAGATATAATGCTTTAAAAAGTGGAGAATGCTAGAGTAAAATCCTTAAAAAATGGTTGAAGGGAAGATGCCCATGCCATTGAGTGACATATGGCATGGGCAAAAATAATTAAAAAGATGAAATTGGTTGCCGATTTCAAAGAAAATAAGGGAAAAGAAAAAAAAAACGGGAAGAAATTACAATTTTGGAAAAAAAGAAATATGATTTTACAAATCTTGAGGCAAGACTTTTCCATTTTTATGAGAAATCAATAGATAAAAATGTGCCACATAGCTGAAAAATTGACTTTAATTGAAAAAAAAAATATTCCACATCTGGACTTGGGGTTTCCGGACTAAATGACGCGGGATAGTAATGAAAATATACATTAAATTTTAATTTAAAAAATAAATAAATGTACAACGTTACTTTATAATGGACTAAAAGTACTAGTAAATGGATAAATATAACCCATTATGGCTAATATTACTTATCAATGTACAATGTCACTTATCTACGGACAATAATACTCCACTATGGTATTCTATTATCTTTTATGGTCAAATGTGACATATTATGGAGAAAGTGAAAAATAAAGTCAACATTAATTAATCATGGATTAAAGTTACTGTAAAATAGATAAATATGATCAAATATGACCAATATTACTCAATAAAGGGCGATGTCACTTCTATAGGGATAATAGTACTTCACTATGATATTCAATTATTTCATTATGGTCTAATGTGACATATTATGGACCAAAAAAAAAAAGTCAACATTACTTTGATATGAATAATAATACTTTATTTTGGTAATATATACTACATTATAGTTATATGTTTATCCTATTATGGTCCAATTTGTAAAAGTACTCTATTATAGTCTGACATGACTTTATGATGACTATTGTTTTCCATAATGGCCAGTCGGACTTGATAATTTGCATAGTACTCCTATATAGATGATATTACTGTATTATGTATATTTTAGTACCTTATTATATTTGATAATACTCAAAGTGGTTAAATATTACGCTGACATGGATAAATAATACTTTGTTATAATCCAATGTGATTCTTGATGGTTCACAATATTTCAAAATCGACGTAATGGACTATAATACTTTGTTATGAATCATAATACTCATTATNCTATATGGATGATATTACTGTATTATGTATATTTTAGTACCTCATTATATTTGATAATACTCAAAATGGTTAAATATTACGCTGACATGGATAAATAATACTTTGTTATAATCCAATGTGATTCTTGATGGTTCACAATATTTCAAAATCGACGTAATGGACTATAATACTTTGTTATGAATCATAATACTCATTATGATTTGATGGTACTTCATTTTAGTATCATTGTACTCACATATTCTTCCAGTGTATCACAATATTTAAATACAAAAAATGTAGAATAAATTTTATATGGTTGGTGGCACCTAGGAACATTTTTTAAGGGACTAACTTTGGCATAGATAAATGCTAGAATCAATATTATCTATATTGCTCATTAAGGACGATTATATTTGTTGGTTTTGGTTTTATTTGTTCTCAATGTTAGTAAAACAAATTGAAGAGAATGTTGACTTTTTTGTTTAGGGTTGCATAATTAATTGTAGCATTACATTTTTTGCTATATACTTAATAATATATTTGAAGTTCAAAGGTAATATTTGATTTTTGGATACATAATTCGTAGTCATTTGGAACACGATTTCATTGACTTTGAAGTTCTACCATTTATATGGTAAAGGAAAATTGATTTTTTGGTACATAATTATAAACTTGATATGCATATATTATATACAAATAGGTAGCACTGTTCAAAATTAACTAAATATTACAATTAAACATACAACCATGTTATATTACAATGTACAACAATATTAAAATGTTGCATACTGGTCATACATTACATCTTGAAGTTTCAGTGGAACAACCCTACTGCATATTTTTTTTCTCATGGCAGTAATACTTTTCTCCACAATATTGACTGGTAGTCCACTGGATTTGTTTTCAATCCATCTCAAAGCGAACATCCCGCAGTCCCCACTACATGAAAACCACATATTTATTATGTCACAAACAAGCTTAACATACGCAAGATATAGACCATGAAGACTTGTACAGTACGATTTTAAATAACAACCCGCGTTCAACGTACACTGATTGCTGGGCAAATGTGTCATCCATCCTTCTAATCGTATATGGCTCTAAACTGTCTGTGATTTCCTGTCGGTGTTTGTAAATTTCAAAAGCATGCAATATTTTTGGTATCAAATGGCATATGCATGTGGCATTTTCCTCTTGGAAATGAGATGTTGTACTGGTCACGGATGGATCATACAGGTTTACATGCTTCTTAGTTATGTTGATGTGTGCAACGAGCCAGTGTTTGTTGCCATTGTTAACCGACATTAGCAACTACAATTTTGGTTTTCATGTTAGTTAACACAATGTGCATGCCACAGGGATAGCTATGAGTTTCCGACGGTATCAATTAATAAAATACAAAAAAATTATTATATAGTCATATGTCCACCCCGGTCGACCGTATATAGGATATTCACCCTTGAATGCCTGAAAAAATATGTTAGTAGCCTTAATCTCCAACAGTGAATCGATTTTATCTTTGGGGCGTATAAATATAGCTTTCTGCAAATAGATGTCAAACTATGATTAGTAGGATTGTACACTGGTTTTTTTTTTTTTTTACACTAATTTCATAAGACACGTGGATAGTACACAACTCACCCACAACATGCAATCCAAAATTGCGCAACGCTCTGAAAATGCCTCTGGGGCCATATACATTCTCTTTCTGATGTGGAATATCCATGCATCAATGTGTGTGTCCACAGTTACATAAAAAATGTTGCGAATTTAAATTAACCACTTTTACCAATTATGCTAAATATAATGTATTAACAATGGCAGGAAACTCACATGAGGTTGAAGCGAACCTCCAGGCCGTAAAATTCCATCAAAGAACGTTTGTGGGACGTTACCATATTCTATATCAACTGTTGTCGTCGGCTTGTTCGTCACGGAAGGCAACGAGCTCCTCATCTGTAGGCTTGGACATCAAGTTCCATTTCTTAGTTGCTTTCCAATGTGCCCCTGGGTCCACCCATGGACTCTTCGTAACTTCAGATGGTTTGTATTCGCGTCCTACTCGACTTACGGGCCCCATAAACTGCCCCAAGTCCTCGACATCATGGGTTGCCCAAATCTGATATGGCATGCATTCTTCCTGCTTATGCATATCAATTGCACTGTTATCAGTTAACACTGTCCAATCATGATCATCGTCAATATGTATATGCAAATCAATACCAATTGGTGTAGTGACTGTGGTCGACATCGACATGTCACGATCCTCGATCGTATGACCCTCTTCGGACTGTAACACCGCAAAAGGTTGATTGACGGGCAGCGGAGACTCAAATTGCCCCGAACAATCATCGTTGATCGCAGCAAGTAAACCTCGAGGCACCACTTCAAAGTCTGGAGCATGCTGAGATTGATCCACACGCTGTGATGTTTCATGCGCCGGTGGTGGTGTAAGATCATGAGGCGATAATGTCTCGTGTGGCATCGACTGCGACACACATGGAGTGTTTAAGATAAACAACTTTTATATTAATACTCAAAGCGTAAACATTTGTAGGTAAACATTTTTAGGAAAAATTACCTGACCGCTTAGTTTTTCAAGTATAGCATTAAGCTTGCTATTTATGTCGTTCATCTGACCCTGCATTGCCTCAATGCGGCTACTGAATTTATCTTGACACTGTTCAATCGCTGATTGGTGGTGGCCAATGTAGTCAACATTTTGATCCACCCTGTCAAGTAGTGCAAGGATTGTTTCCATATGCCACATGACCCCGACAAAATGTAAATATGTCAACTCACCCATCAGCTGCAATAAATCACTAATAAAATTTATTTTGTGTTTAGGGTTTGCCAAGACTTCCCATGTTGTCACTGCGGTCATCGGTTGATGGGCATGGTTGCACACTGGATGCATGCGTGGAAGGTGCTGCAACATTTTTTTTGTGCTGTCTCCTTAAGTTCTTTCACATTTGGTGGAAATCGGTATCTACGTTGGCGATGACCGTTAGCAAATACAGTCATATATGCCTGGCTCATTTCATCATCCCTTGGACACAATGTCCAATGCACTTCAAGCTGCACCACATAGTAATACTAACATGGTTAATGGATGTGGATTTTATGAACACTAAATAGCCATTCAAATGTTTGGTGTTAAATGAACTTTACATTTTTCTTATATAAAAAAAAAAAAGCGTATTTAAGGCCTTCGTAAGTCAGGTGGCTGGTTGCTTTCCACCCCAAAAGACGAGGAACTACTTGGGAAATCCTACATGCAATACCCTCATCCCCTAGCTTGGGGATACTCTCATAAGTCCACACCTACAACATTAGCCAAAATTTCAAGTAAATATATACAACAACATTAGATATAGTGGTAAGTATAAACTGGATCCAATTTATATATAATACATATGTTTATGTATATTATATATACGGGCATACTGAAACACGCTATGTTATAGTATTTCACCTGAAATGCTAGAAGGAATCATTTTACGTCATGGCTGCCAGATGCATTTCGCACTTGGCCCAATGGTGGCTGGGTGAAAAACCTATGCAGTGTTTTAACAGTCTCGTTGTACAGAAATGTCCCCCATAGATAGCTATTGAATTTATCTAAATCTTCAACGAGTATAGTAAATTTGTGCGGAATTAATGTTTTACGCAGCACACCTAAAAGTCCCCAGTTTAGTAAATATAGTAGTGCCATCTTCACAACATCCATAGTTTCCGTACCAAACTATGCAGCCTCAAAACATTTCTGCAACCGCTCAATCTTGATGGACCTCAAGTTGTCTAAGTACTTCTCTTGTAATTGAAATGGGGTTGCGATGGTCTGTATTCCATCATTGTGGTCCACAATGTCGAGGCTCCACCGTAATCCAATGATAAATGCAAAATCTCTCTCTGCGAACTGCACACCGGTTCTGCTTATGTTGAACTCCAGTACCTCCATGTCATCTAACTCCATTTTTTTCAACTCTAAGTGGTGTATTAATTGGCCTTGGTGCACGATCTTCTGCATATCAATGAAGTGATCGAAACACGTTTTGGCAAACTCTTGCAGCTGCACAATTGTAAGCTTGCTATTTATTTTTTCAATAGCCTGGAACATCTGCGCATATGATAACAAATTTTGTGCCCAGACCTCGCCATCCTTAAAAATACGCTTTTGAATAAATGGGTTATCCTGTTAACACAGCAACGTTTAATAGCAAACGTACATAAACACGCAGCCTCACTGTCAACATATTTAAATCTTAAACAATATGTATGCACGTCAAAGATAATTTTTGGCACGACAGAAATGAGAAACAAAATTCGTAGGCCTCCCAAATGACTCATTTACAATTGACCCCGTGGTATATTTCAGGGTACCCCATGTGTATCGCGGGGTATATTAGTAATAATACACTGAGAAACGAAGCCCGATGTGACCCTGGGGCTCCCGCATAGAGTTACGATAGTAATGGCAGAGATCCCATCTCGACATCCCAACATACCCTGTGTTATATAACGTGTTACCCCGTGTTACACACGGGAAAAATAGATACCTCAATTATTATATATTTCACCCTGTGTTATATATTCGGGACAAATTGCAGAGACCCCAAATGACGCACCTCATTTTTCCCGTGTTACACAGTGGGTCGGCCCATGTACAACACACTGAAATTAGTCTGTTTTATGGTTTTTAATGTTACCCCGTTGAACGAACGGGGTCCCTACGTTATGTTAATGGGTTAACATGCAGATACCCAAGACTCACCCCAACTTACCCCGTGTTATCTATCGGGTCTTCCTGTGTTTCACACAAGAAAAAACACACCTTGTATAGATATTTATATGTTATCCCGGGAAAACCTCAGGGTCCCCGCGAATACCTGCCAGGATAACAGGCAGATACCCTGATGCTCCAATAACAATAATAATCCCTATTCCGTGGTTGTTCAATTTTCGAGTCCAAACGGTTCCACTATGAAATTTTCATTAAGGAGATGAAGGAAACCTAGATTTATTGGTTCCTGTCGTCGACGGTTGGAAGATAAACCAACCGTCAAATGTCATTGCCCTTCCTTTTCCCTCCTAGAATGCACCAGAAGCCTTAATTTTTTAAACTTTTCTACCTCGTGTTCGTGTAAGAGAGCCCCGTTCCACTTAGTATCTCAATTTAAATGGTTTTGTAATTTCCCCGTTAAATTGGTCGGGGTCTCAACGTAGATATATGAGACAAATGTCAGAGACAAATATAGTGATAAAGATTTAAACCCCGTTTCGTACACCGGGATAGCCCGTACGTTACACAAGTGAATTTGCACGCTTACATCGAGTAGTACCCTCCTTCCACTTAGGGTGCCCCGCGTATGTATATGAGACAAGTGGCTGAGAAAAATATAGAGTTAACCCCGTTTCTTACCACGGGATATACCGTACATTACACAGGTTGAACAATATGTAATACGTTAAAAGTACCTTTCGATCGATTACAATAGGTATCCCGGATATGACATGGGGAGCCCGCTTCTTGATACGGGGTGTCTCGTATACATGTACCTCACATGCCATAAGTGAAGAATAAGATTTAATTACTAAAGCATGTTAATGTTCAATTGTAGTGAATCACGTGAGAAATGGTCACTATAAATTTTTTTAATAAATGTGAGAGCAACTTAAGGTTTGGTGTATTACCAACAACAGTCATTAATGCATCACCAACTTTCCCTTTTTTCCTCTGTATGGTTATCTTCAGCTATATTCTTTGTCATAGTCCCTCTATCAGAGTACAAATTACAAACCATCTGAAGAATAAATTGACTTGGAAGACTTATCAACTTCAGTGGATCCAAATAGCTAATGCTTACAAAGCACAAGCGAGGTATTTACAAAATAGTATATTTATTTGTTACACTTAGAAATACGTATGAACCATTTTTAACTAATTATTCATAGTATTTATTTTAAAACTATCCTCATTCTAGTCAAAGTATTCTAAAACCATGGTGTATTAGTTTGCTTGCTAGTGTAAACCCTACTTTAGACATTTTTTAATTGTTATTGCAGATATAAATATCGAGTTATTTTGATTTTAAATAATTAAACTTCAGTTATCTTGCACATTAATTTTTTTTCATTTAAAATAATGAAAGTTAAGTCTATTATAATCAACTGCATATATAGGTAAGACACTGAATATTTCATTATCAGGTGGATAGTTTATATAACACACCGATATCTACATAAATGGATTGCAATTATTGAGTCACAAATAGCACAACTGAAGGCATCGTCGGTGGGTTAGAAGGTGATGAAATCCAGACAGATTCAGTTAGTTTGAATACCTCAAATGTTCAAATGGAATTTAGAGATGGAAAGAAATATGGTTCATTGTCTACTAAAGACATGATCGGTGAAGAATTTGAGTCAATTGAATCTGCAAGCGAGTTTTATTTAACATATGCCAAAATAATTAGATTTGGGGTGCACAAGCATCATGTCAAAAATACATTGTATAGAAGCTCCATGTGGAACGAAATGAAAGATAGGAAGAGGGAACCGAGGGCACTAACTAGAGTAGGGTGTCCATCTTTATTTGGTGTGATTAAAAATAGGTCAAAAGGCAACTGGATAGTTACTAAATTTGTACATGGCCATTCTCATCCGTTGCTACATGGGAACCAAATACAACGTATTCAATCCAACCGATCAGTTGAATATCCTTATCTTGCAGAAGCCAGACGCATGCACAATGTTGGCATTGGAACATCAAAAAATAATGGACTACATGGTGGACAGAGCTAGTGGATATAATCGTGTAGGGTTCAATTTGAAAGATTTGCGCAATCAATTTACAGCTGATCGAAACGACGGTATACACGAAACGGATGCAGAAAGTTTGATCGCCCACTTTCGCACTAAGAAGGTTATAGATCCGGATCTATTATTCAACTATACAGTTGACTTGGAAAATAGATTGTCAAACATTTTTTGGGCGGACTCAATATCTCGGTTTGATTACCTTTGTTTTGAGGATGTGATGGCATTCGATGCTACTTACAAAACTAACGCGTATGGGAAGCCATTAGTGATAATAATGGGTGTAAACCATCATAGCAAGACATGCATATTTGGAATGGCACTGATAGGCGATGAATCGGTGGAAACGTATACATGGGTATTGAACACATTTCTACAAGCTATGTATAATAAGCATCTGATTTTAGTGGTGACTGATGGAGATAAAGCGATGAAAAAAGCAATTCAAGACATTTTTCCACACTCGAACCACCGACTGTGCACATGGCACATAGAAAGAAATGCTCAAACAAATTTACATGATCCAGACAAGGTACGGACATTCACCGATTGCATGATGAGCGAGTACAGTGTGGAAGAGTTCCAAACTTGATGGTCTCGCATGGTGGACAAATTTTCCTTACACGAGAATGAATGGATTAAAAAAATGCATAAGACACGTGGACTATGGGCCGAAGCATTCATGAAGGGAAAATTTTTTGCTGGCTTGCGTAACACTCAGAGATGTGAGAGCATGAATTTCTGTATGAACAACTATGTAAAAGGTAGATTGAAATTGTATGAGTTCATAATGCAGGTAGAACGAGCAATATCATGGGTGCGGAACAAGGAGGTGCACGACAATGTTAAGAGTAACTATACAATTCCAGTGCCTATTACACACCTCAAACATTATGACAAACATGTAGGAGAAGTATACACAAGAAAATTTTATAAGAAAGTGCAACTCCAGCTACAAGATGAGACATTGTTGATAAAGAACGATTGCATCGAATACGGAGACAGGAGAATGTACAGCTTGACTAAGTTTAGAGAACCTCAGTCCAAATGGAGTATCACTTACTATGTTAACCATAACCATATACAATGTTCATGCAACATCTTTGACAGTGTTGTCATTCCATGTAGTCCTTCACTGTACATCATGAAGCAGGAGTATCTTGATAAAATTCCTGAATCGTTGCTTATACATCGGTGGAGAAAAGAAGTGAAGATAGAGGGAATGAAACAACAGTGCAGTGTTGGTGAATTATCAAATGAGGCAGCAACATCACTTCGGTATGCCTCCTTAAGTGTAATTACCAACAAGATTTGTTTGTTTGGATCCAAAATGGAAGAAGGATATGAAGTTGCCAAAAGAGAAATGTTTAATTTGGAAGCTCGATTGGAAGAAGCTGCAAGGTTCTTTGATGAAACTAATTGAAAATTGGAGATAGAAAAGGAAAACACAGTTTTAAGAGATCCAATTGTCATGAAGACCAAAGGTGGAGCAACTGCTAGGACGAAGGAGGCAAAAGAACAACGATGCAGTCGGTGCAAATTGGTTGGTCACACGAAGCGGACTTGTTTAAAAAAAGCACCGGATGACAATGGTGGAGACGTAAACTCTTCCAACAGTGTTGCATTAAATGATAGTGTGTCCAAGATTGGCTGGGAGTCGTCAAGGACGGTGGACTTCATTGAACACGAGTTGATGCACACTGGAGTGTGGGAGACAATATGTAATGAACTTACGTCTGAAGGAACATTTCAAACTGACCCAAGTGTAGACAACGCAACACATGATGATTCGTGGAGATGATGGAGGCGTGTTTAGGGTTATTCTTAAGTTTGAACTTTGGAATGACTGAACGACAATGTATGAATCCAAGTACACAAATATTTAGCATGTACACAAAGTTTTACATTAAATTGAATTGAAGGACTTAAACTCTTGACAGTAATACTAAATTGATGTATTAATGGGCAACTGTCCAAATTTGGTAGTGTTTCACAGCATCCATTGTATCTGTTGTCAAAAACTTAACCTATGTATACATGTATACGGGACAAACGGACTGTAACATGGTAAACTCTAAATAATTTAAAACTAAAGATACTATATAATATTTACCCTAAACTGGTACAGATTTACAATAAAGCTAAAAACACAATTGGAAGTTATCTAAACACTAAACTAGCATTCTAATCTTGTGTATTCACAACAAAATAACAAAATTGTTTATAGACCCAAGTTATCTTTTTTTCCTCTGGCCCGCTATTACCCGTTGTGCCATTTGGGATGGAGGATGAGTTATATTTGCACACTTGCAGGGTGATTTTGCAGCAACCACCGAACGCTCCTCATAGTATGCAATTGCTTTTTGATATAGTCGAGCCGCTTCGGTATTATGACCATTCTCGATTGGTCCAATGCAGTATAAGCTCTCTCCATTTGGGAGTCAAACTGCAAAAGTGAAGATAGTATGTCACAGCTCGCCCTATACGGTTATATATATAGGACCAAAAACAAATTCAAACATGGAAATTGCAAAGAATGAGAATGTATAGAAAAATTAGACGTTCAAATTTGTGGGGTTGTCGCTTATTTGGCGTTGTTCTATCTGCTGCATGTACTTGATGACATACAGCCCACAGTCATGGTCATTTGGTTGTTCTCTCCAGTTTTTTGGGTAATGCACGGTAAGAGAAGTGAAGAAGTTCTTTTTATTGAAAATTTGTTGGACTTCATCAGCGAAGAGAAAATCCAACGAACGCATATGCAGCACATTAGTGTTACGTTAGGCGATATCATAAATGCACTAAATTTCTTAAATTTCAACAATTTACTGTGGATAAGACAATAAACTTACATTGGAGCATGCCAAATCTTCTCAGATGATGGTTCTCCTTGGGCTTGGGAGGAGATCCCAGATCTCACAAACTTGTCTGGGCACACATACAACCACTAGAAACCAGTGACCATGTGGATCATGCAAAGGAATGAATATCTGTAAAATATTGAAAGTGAGTTCAACCATTATACATAATTATCTTTCACATTACCATTCAATACTTGATTGTAATGAAGAATAAAATGTCTTTTATGTTACTCACATTTTCACAGCAATTAAGCTTCCCCATGTACATGTTTCTAAATTTTCCCTTTTTATCAAAGGTGGCCATGTCCCTATCATTCTTTAATGCTTGTTGCTATCCGATGTAAAACAAACACACGTACATTCAAAGGGTTTATAGCAATGATCTGTGGCTAAACAAATTTAGAAAATGATATCTATATTCCAAGTATGGATCTGAAAGTATGTAGGCAAAAACCATTTCCTAGATTCGTCAGCATACGAACTGCGTTGCTGGTGCATTAGCATGTCTTCCGCTAATGATATGACATGCACAATCAACCAATCGTTGGTAAGACACTTATGGTACGTGAACAGTTGACGAAACTAAGTCGAAACTGATCGATAACTCACATCGCCATTCAGCCATGTCGAAGGACGAAAGGACATAATTGCATGGTGAGTATAGAAATTCTATGTGGTTTGCACCAGCATTTCCCTAACAAAACACCCAAAAAATTTCAACATTTTGATGACAATTATTATAGAAAACACAATGCACACGTAAATAATTAGCCTCGTTCGAAGGATAGTGAATGTACGTACTCTTGATCAAGTGGAGAGTCGAAAATGTAGGCCAACAACTTCACATTGGCTGGCGGGATCATTTTTTGGACATGAAATGGACTCGCGTTGATAAAATTTGAAAAGCGAAGGAGAATTCTTTGAACTTCACTTCTTTTAACAGCGTCATCCTTCACTAGCACGCGACTACCATGTGTTGTAGCCCGTGTACCCACAAGATGCTGTGTTGGCGCATTGGAAAGACCAATCTTACCCTGATAACATATAATCTCAGAGTTAGAGTCTCATTACATTGAATGAAGCTTATGCAGCAAAAATGACAAACAAATCAATAAATAACAAATGCCAAATTTTCTTACAACATCGGGTTGTAGCTGTTTCACCAACGTATCCAAATGCTTGCCGAACTGTGAGGTATCAAAAGAGGACGAATCATTGTCTGCATTTTTCTTCTATGCAATGTCTTCCTCTGTGGAAACCACTACGAGTGAGGATTCCTTCTTTCCCGTCTCACGCTGGCAGGCTGACACTGGTTTTTCATCCGTACTCTTCCGTTTACCAATATTGACCTTGGCATATTTGGTATCCAAAATTAAGGCATTCGCAGTCAGCTTTTCAACTGCTTCCCTCAACTATGTCATAGTCTCTGAAATGGTTGCAAGGTGATTTGTGACATCCGCCTTGAATGTCTGATAGTTATCATCCGAAGCTGTCAATTTTCCATTCAAAACAGCAATGTCTTTTTGAATGTCTGGTATAGCTATTCTGATATCTATCATACCGTCATTCTCCTGAGCGAGTACTCATCTCGTAGGTTGGTATGATATTGATGCTACGCCCTGCGTAACCTATAATACCCACAGTTTCGTTTTAATCGACTACAGGGTCAAAACTTAGACTACGCGAGGCAGACTAATATGCAAAAATTTAGGAAAACACAAGAACATGCATAATATTTACTAAATTTACCGTGTCAAACACGAAACCTCCATTTCGGGTGAATGTCTTCATGAATCGCTTCATCTCAGACTCTCCCCAAGCAGTGACGGGCATCAACGATCTTTCGATGAATCTCTTCGCAGTCGAAGACACACCCAGGTAAAAAAGCTGTATGACATGGAATAAAAATGAAGTATCGATAAATAGGTTAGACAAATTGAGTAATGAAGGTAATTATAGATGATTTACCTGTAAAATTAGGACACATTCAGGAATATAGAGTAGATCGCGCTCCTTATACTTCTCAGCCCGTGGATGAACCCATTGAATGTAAACAGTGCCCACTTCTGCTTACTAATCAGTTCGGGCTTCATCACTCGCCCTATATCGATTGTTTTTATGTACATTCTTGAGTTAGGACTCAGAATCGTCCCCATAAGAAATAGTGTGAATACCACCTTGAAATCATCGCTGGGTGTACGATATTTGAATAATAGAGCCTGCAGATCAGCAATTGATATGCCTGCTTCGAGTGTGCCGTATTTCCTTTTCAGCACCTCAATGTCCTCCGTCTAGTATGTGTCATCAACTTCACCGCGGTGATCAACTAGTCCCAACAGTCGTTCCACATCGTGGACACCTATTGTGTAATGCACGCCGTGGAGTGTGAGTGTATAAGAAATTGGATCGAATTGATCCACCAGCCATGACACAAGCTGCTTCTTTATCCCACACATTTTCTGACTTATGAAAGAACCGAACCCTAATTCATTTATTGCCTTCTTTTGAGTTTCGCTGAAAGCTTATACAAAGCTCCATACTCTTTTTCGGAGTACATCTACTAATGAAAGTCGTTTTCCTCTGGGCCCGAACCCCTTCGTATTTTTCTTTCTCTTCAGGATTAAGGTATTTCCATTCCTTGGCCAATTCTTTCATAACCTAAACGTAGAAAAAACTTAGCATTATATTTTTTTCTCTAATGTAACTACTACTCATAGACAATAAAAAGTTCTACTTACATCCGCATTAACTTTAAAATCACGATTTTTCTAGTAGAGTTCAACCTCGCTGTTACTGCAACAAAATAAATTATAACGAAATATAAATTTACAGTCAGTAATACCTTTTTCTCCAAAAGAAAACCCTAAAATTACTTTATCTATCAAACAATTTGAATTATGTACTCACTAATAATTAAACCATCCATTCGTAGACAATTTTTTTGAATGGATCTTTTCCTTCCCTGATCCTAATGCTTGTTTCATCATAAATATCACGTGTAAGGAATGAGTTATACAACAACATTTCATACAATAAAGGAAATTTGAACAACTAGGTAAAAATGTAAAACATATATAAAATATTATACTGCGGGGTACCCCGTGTAAAACACGAGATATATCTGTAATGGGTTTTCATGAAATGAACCCGGGTTATACCCGGGTCCCCCGCGTCCCATATGCAGGACATATGGCAGTGAAGCCAAATTTGTGCTTCATTTTCCTCCCATCTTATAGAGCGGGGTACCCCGTCGTCAACAAGGGGTAAAGCTTGAATGGTTCTTTAAGAAATTACCTTAGTTAATATCTGGGGCCCCCGCGTACAATATACAGGACATATGACAGTGACACCAACATGAGCTTGCCTTCGTCCCCATACTAATATGCGGGGTGCCCCGTTATACACACGGGATAAAAGGCTTTCATCCCCAATTAATATTTTACCCTGCTATATCCACGGGTCTACCACATACGTTGTACGAGGTAAAAGACAGAAACAGTTAATATGATGTTTTGCCTTTTACCTCGTATTTATTTGAAGGATCACCCGTGTAAATAGCAGGGTACCTCTTTAAAATTTACCTTAAATCTATGGTATCCATATACCAACATTTCTACATTGTCTATCTCTAAACGGCAACAACTAAACTTATACAACCCACATTTAACCCTTTATCACACAAACATCATCATATGGCATGAAATAAACTCATGAACACTCAATGTACTTAAAATTACAAATACAATCACACATTATCATAGTACTTACCTTCACCCTCCATTTTTAGAGATGGACAATGTATTGCGGCCTAGATTTGAGTATGATAAATTGCTTTGCCTGCCTATTATGCATTATAAAATCACAAACTATCAATTATACATTCACCAAGCAATTATGAAATAATAAAAATTTACATACTTTTTAGTCAAATTGGAATATTGTCTTAAATTCTTCAGTACAAACTTGTAACAATAAATTAAACACTAAATTTAACGGAAGAACAGGGAAAAAGAGGAAAAAAAAAATTAACCAAACCCCAACCAGCAGATATGATTGTGAAGAAGGGTAAAGAGAGAAAACAATTTTTTTTTTCAAATTTCATGATGAACTGGGAGAAATCAATGGGAGAAGAGAACAAATTTAATAAAAATGAAAACAAAATAATACGGTATGAAACCGACATAGAAGTTGCAAAAATGGAGGATTTTTTTAACATCAAAGGTCTGGTCCAGTTGATTGTGGAGCAAATGGAAGACTAGAAAGAAAAAAAAAAAAAAAAACAATACAACTTTGGAGGCTTACTGTTCGAAGAAGATGGAAGAAGCCGAAATTTTTTTTCTTTCGCCGCTAACTTCGCTTGTTCGGAACAGACAATAACATGAGAAAATAATTTCACTTTCAAATTAGAAAAACTGATGCGCGGGCTAAGGAAGAGGAATAGGCAAAAAAAAAAAAAACAGTTAATAATTTTTTACTGGTTAAATAGGTTATAAGTCAAAAATAAAAAATTTTATTTAATGCAACTATTGAGAATTGGACTCTAGTCTTGCCCCATATCATTCCACAAAAATAGTCTTCCAATTAAAATAAAATAATCCGAGTCTTTTTAAAAATTGGGTAACCCAATTTTTACATATGTCTAAATATATATATATATATATACATACATACTTAAAATAATAAAAACCTACTTTAAATTCACACAAAAAATCCAATATTTTGGAGTTCCATTGATGCCCTTGATCCTTACCAAAAGCAGATGCCGGGTTGTAGGCTGACGTCGTTGACAAGAGAGTTTTGATATGTTATATTGAAAAATTTTACAATGCAGTTAAATTTTACCATAAATTTTTTAAATTATTATTCAATTATAATGATATTATTTTATTATTAATATCACAATATTATTAACATCTATTATTTATATGTAATAAAATATTATTATTTATAACAAAATAATATTTTTATATTTTTTATAATAAATCCAGTTTTATTATAGTTTTTTCTTAAATTATAGAGTGTATATAAATGAATTTTTTAATAGTGCAATTTTCAAACGTTTAAAAGTCATAGATATTCGTATATACATGATAATTTCTCTATGGAAAAACATTGAAACTTATTTTTGTAGAGGGAATATCAACTGTGCATATCTGTAAATTAAAAATTTATAAATATCTATACTATACAATTTTTATATATACATACATACTTTTCTCGTAACTTTCTTATATTCACAAATTTTTACTTTCCCATTAGATAACTAAAGAAGATTCTTACAAAGTTTCAAGCTTTTAAAGAAATAATTATGAATATAACATTTTCTCAAATATGCAAAACTTTTTATAAATTCAAATATCAATGTCAAGGCTACATTTTAGCCTTTTTTATTCTAATGGAAATTGCTAAAGAATAGCACGGTCAAATTGTAAGTTTATTAAATGATGATGAAACTCACGTCTGAATTACTTTTTACCATCATTTACCCCAAAAAAAAAAAAAAAAACCAACAACTTTTGTACCAACCAAACCTAAATTAATAATAATAATAATAATAATAATGATTAATTCAATTAATGGTATGGAGTCCACAAACTTTATGGTTGTGGGATCATTTTGCCAATGACAAATTTGGTACCGAATTTTCCAATGGCAAAATCACATTTGCAATTTTCCATTGGAGGAGTCAAATGAAGGAATCATGTTATATTTTAGAAATGACATTTACCTAAATGGCATGTCATTAGAGACAAAAAGAATTTTTTAACGCGTATAAACTTTAAAACAAAGAGAATTTTTGAGAATTTGATGACTCAAAAAATTTCAAAAAAAAACTGGACATCCCAACTAGGGCTGTACAAAAACCCGCAAACCCGACCCAACCCGGCCGACCCAACCCGAACCAACCCAACCCACTAAAAAAAATCGAATATTTGGGTTGGGTTGGGTTAAATAGTTTTTAACCCGCAGGTGTCGGGTCGGGTTACGGGTTGGATAATAAAAAACTCGGGTAACCTGACCTGACCCGCATCCATATTAAAAAAAAAAATCCAGATATGCCCTAACACTAACACGCCTCTGCTTTGCCTAAGCTTCCCCGAGATGCGCCGCCCCTTTCCCCGAGCAGCTGAACTCGTTGCGCCCCCCTCCATTCAATCTACGACTTTTCCTTAACTTAAGCACCCCCCTCTGCCGCCCCTCCTCTGCTTTCCATTCGTCAGTCAAGTCAGGCAAGCTCCGGTCCCCGCCCCCCTCTGCCGTCCCTCTTTCCCAACTTCCCGAGACTGCCATTTGGCCCATTTCCTTCCAGCTCCGGTCCCCGTCCCCCTCTGCCGCCCCTCTCTCCCAACTCCCGAGACCCCGAGACTGCCAGTTCCAGCTCGGGTCCCGGCCCCTCCTCTACTCCGCTAGTTCCAGCCCCTCTCAGCTCCAGCCTCGCCCCCCTTCTCAGCTCCAGCCCCCAGCCCGAGTGATTCCTGAATGCCCCGCTCCCCTTCTGCTCCGCCAGCTCCAGCCCCCTCCGAATTGCCCGACTGCTCCGCCCTTTCTCAGGTGAAAAGCTCACCTCATTCAGCTTTGATTTGTGATGTTCAATCTGTTTTGACTTTCCTTAATGTTTGTATGTATGGATTGTGAGCATCGGGTACATATTTGATTTGTGAGGAAGGAATTGTGAGTTTGTATGTATGGATTGTGAGCATCGGGTACAGATTTGATTTGTAAGGAAGGAATTGTGAGTTTGTATGTATGGATTGTGAGCATCGGGTACATATTGTGTAGTGACAGAATGTTTAATGTTTAGTTCATATAATTCAGATTTTGCATATAATTCAGATTTTAATTTGTGATGTTCAATTTGTTTTGACTTTCCTTAATGTTTAATATCAATCTGTGGATTTTGATGAAGGAATTGTGAATTGTGAATTGTGAGTTTGTATGTATGGATTGTGAGCATCGGGTACAGATTGTGTAGTGACAGAATGTTTATTTTTTAAATTCTGTTGGATATGGATATGGATTGTAATTTATATTTTTAATGTTGTAAAGAGTTTTTGTAGTTTATTTTTTTGCATTATAATAGTTTATAATAGTTCATGCAATTTATATTTGTAAAAATAAAGCGGAATGAAGTTAAGTTATTAATTAAAATTCAATTTATTAAGAAATTAATTTAGATGAAATTAAAGATGAATTAACCCGACTAACCCGATCAACCCAACCTGCACTCTATGGGTTGGGTTGGATTGGGTTTATTACCTTTGCGGGTTGGATTGGGTTATAATTTAAAAAACCCGCACTTTATGGGTTGGGTTGATTTTTTTTAAAAACTCGGCCAATCCAACCCGCGTACACCCCTAATCCCAACTAGGTTGATACTTCTTAGAAAACTCGACAAATATTATTAAAGAAAAATGAAAAATAAAATCATAACAAAAAAAAAAAAAAACAATCCAAAGAGGGAAAAACAAAAGCCCAAAACCAAACAAAAAATCCCCCAAATTGGCTTCATCAAAACCATAGACTCGAAAAATCCCAATGAGAAAAAAAAAACTAGAAAAAGGAAAAAGAATATCAAAACTAATTACAAAAACGAAAATTATAATCTCCTCTAACATTGTGAAAGTGAGCCGAAGAACACAACTCATAAAGAGTCCACCACTAAGGTCTGTAGATGCAATCATATCATGCTTGGAAAGAACTTGCAGCTGAGTTTCTCTCTTTATAAATATGATAAACAGAAAAATTTATAAAAGAGATAAATCTCAAACAAGACATCCAACGAGCATGAGTATACCAATGAACATCCATAGACCTAGAAGACATAAGATTAACTAAATAAAAAGAATGACACTCCATTCAAAGCTTATCTCATGAATAATTATGTGCAACTTCACTGCTAAAAGCTCAGCTTCAAAGGTAAGGTTTGTCTTAAGAGAAATCGCAAAACATCCTTTTAACAAACCTCTGACTCGTACAAAAAATTCCTCCACCACCTACCAATCTCGAGAACATCCACTGCACCATCAGTATTAATTTTAATTCATCCAGCCTCAGGAAGAAGCCAACGAACAACCAGAATTCTAGGTGCTTTCCACGACCTACCCTGAACCCACAACTTACACTAAATCAATAAAATCGTCTATAGAAGTATTCATCGAATCAGTCTGCAAACCATTAGCCTCAAAAGATCAAATAACAAACAAAACAGATCTATAAACTGGAATAAGAAAACACCGAAAACAAAAGGTGTTTCAAGCAAACCAAATGACCACACAACTTACTTTCTCTTTTTCAAACTTCTTGGTCTTTGAGAATCTAATAAAATAAAAAATACAATTTTTTTATTCAATTCTAACAACACTCATTATCATTACTCTTTATTTTTCATCTTCCAATAAATAATTAATATATTTTTTTTCTCTTTTTTGAGTAAACAACATGTTCAATAACGTTAAAGTGTTTTTTATATAAAAAAAAATATAAAACTAAATAAAATTATTAATTATGCATTGAAAGCTGTAAATGCAATAAATTTATGCTTTAAAAATTATAAAAATAAATTTAACCTTCTACATTTAAAAAAGTCATATCTCATTATGTATTTTAACATTTTTATTTGAAAAGTCTATTTGAAATTATCAAAATGAAAATTACTCTTTAGAAATAGACATATTAAAAGTTTTTGAAGAATCTATTGACAATGCTCTAAATATCCATTTTGATATAATTTATGTGTCACCTATTTTTATTTTTATTTTTCAAATAAAGATATGTAAATTATCCAAAGAGTATTTCTATATAATTTTCAAAAGAGCACTAAATGGGGCTTTAAGGTGGTAAAAATGATAAACAGGCAGGTAAATCTAGCTAGCATGTAAACCACAATTTATCATATTAGATTCTGTGTTTAGAAGTAGATAATTTCATAAAAATATTTCAGGTTTCCTTTACAATTTTTTTTTCTTCAAGTTTTTTTGTATTTTTTTTTTTTTTTTTTAGTTTAGCACAAAATTCTTAAGAAAAAAAAAATTCGCTCAAATTAGATTGTGTGCGTGAACGTCAATTTAAACTTCAGCGTTACTTAGAAAGTACGTCGAACCGTTGACTTGATTAATTAACCACCGGATGGGACAAACAGATCTTTATGTCCTAAAAATAAAAAATAAAAAAATGAAAAATTATTATTGGCTCCGTGTAAACTATGAAGCTGTCCATGTCAAATCAAGCCGAGCCACGTGTCCAAATGATTTTGATTCGTTAGTTGGACATCTTCCTCCTTCCTTACGCCTCCTCGAATCTAAATCCAAATCCAAATCCAAGAAAAACACATGAACTCTGTTACCAATTTATCAAAAACTCAGTACCCAATTCAACAAATTCACCAACTACTTTTTCCCATTCAAAACCAGAGGGCTGTTCTTCTTGTAGCCTTCCTCTGTTGCTTCTTCAGCATTTTCTCTAAATTCATATCAAACAGAGACTCCAATTGGCCAAGCTGCAATATGGGAAACGCCCTCAGGTTCCTCTATGCTCATTGTTGCATGCCCACCGCCGCCGGCGACTCCGGCACTTTGGGTCCCCACGGCGTGTCTGCCGCCACCGTCGGTGTCTCGGCCCTTGCTCACGATCTCTTCCACTTCGAGATCACCTCTCAGGTATGCATGAATGTTTATGGTTCTTCTCTGCCATATCCTTTGTTGCTCAGTGATAATGTTGAATACCATCAACATCATAATCCTGTTGAATTATGATAATCTCCAACCGTTTATGAGCTAATTAGATACCTGGGTTAGATGAGTTTTCATGGAAATTTGTTTTCTTTTTCCTCTGATGGTTTTAAGGTCCCAGAAGGACTCAGTAAGCACGTAGTATCGTCCAAGACGGCTCAGGCTAATTGGTAATTTGGAAGCACCATTCATGTTTCTGTACTCTCTGCTATTAAATTTTCAAAATGGTTACTGACAATTAGCTAAACTGGAAGGGGTGTATCTTTACAGTATTGTGAAACTTTTCTGTGAATTAAGGTATAGAAAATTAGCAGAGGCATGGAGAGAAGCAAAACCCCCTCCTAAAACAGCCGAAGAAGCAGCTAGGCTTATCATCCAGACCTTAAAGAGGCACCAAAAGGCAGATGTTGAGGTAAAATAAATGGCTTGAGACTCTTTGCATGATTCCTAAACTACAATGGAAAAAAAAATTAACAGATAAAAGTATTTTCCATTTCTTGCTTATATAATAGGGCTTGTTGGCTTTCTATGGTCTTCCTCTTCCTCATACTCTGGTTGAACATGCTGCTGGAATTCCAACTTCATTGCCTGAAGGAGTTAAGTTTGAATTGCTGACACTGCCGGTAAGGCAAATAATAATCCTCCTTGTCACTACAAATAACTCTCTTGAAGCTGGGTTTGATGTGATGAATCATTTTGATGAAACAAGGTTGATGCAAAAGCAATTGCTGATGGGGACACGGTGACTGTGTATGTTAGCACGGCAGACCCTGGGGAGTCATTGAGCATTCCAAACCATGTACAAATGGCGGCCGTCGAAAGATCAGAAGCACGTGTTGTGAGGAACTATGCAAAGGCAGATGCACTTCATAAGAAAATAATTGATTCTGGATATCGGTTGGAGATCTATATTCCTCCTAAACTAATTCATTCAAGTAGATCCGTAGCATTATTACTAGTTAACTTTCATAAATATGGATTTCAATGTGCATTTCTCAATCCAGGGTATTAAATTCTCAAAATGACCAGGAGATCCTTGCTCGAAAGTATCGCATTCGACTTAGGTAAATTTTATCCTCTTCAACGTGTACAATTAGCTAAATTCTCAAATTGCAGTCAATGATACAGAAATAAAACAGGGGAATAGATGCACCAGAGAGTTCAATGCCATTTGGGAAAGAAGCCAAAGATGAACTGGCTAAGCTTGTTCAAGGCAAGTGTTTGAGAGTCCTTGTCTATGATCAAGATCGATACAGCCGTTGCGTAGGCGATATTTACTGCAATGGAATATTCGTTCAGGTACTATGTGTCCCTTAAAAGCTGTACTTTTAGGGCACCTTAACAGATAATATCCTGATCTCTCCATTTTACCTCAACCAGGAAAGGATGCTCAAGAAAGGGTATGCTTGGCATTACACAGCGTATGACAACCGAGCAGAGCTTGCACGAGTAAGTAATACGTTGTCCTTGCTCATTTTGCACTTCCATTTTGTGAAGCCTCTTTGTTCTAAAGTCCATATGCCACAACAGTGGGAAAATGAGGCTCGAGCAAAGCGAGTCGGCTTGTGGGCTTCCTCAAACCCTGAGAAGCCATGGGAATGGAGGAAAGACAAACGAGAAGGCAGGCAGCGATGTTCCTAACAGATTATAGCACCAGTAAAATTGGCCACTAAACACAGCCATATGCAGAGCTATATACCTTAAGAACTCACATCAATGACCGCGTTGCCGGCAAGGAAAATAACTTAATCAAACCAACAAAAAGCTGTTATTTTTTATATGTATGCATCATTAATATTTATGATTATAGTTCATAGGGCATGTTATAAACCAAAATTTGCTTGACAATTTGTACTAAGGTTGTACAATATATTACACAAACATGAATAAACCAATAGCCATGCAAATATCCAACGTGAAATCAAATGGAGATCAGCAGAAGGAACCCAAGATACGATCTTTTCCTTTACTCAAACAAGAAGTAACTACCTTATCATCCATACAATTATGGAGGGCGGGGGGGAGGGGGGGTTAAGAAAGGAAAGGAAAAAGAAAATACTTCTACAAATCAAACCATTAAAAATACACCAAAAAGCAAGTAAAATACACAAAAGGAGGAGTAGATACACTTTCAGTTAGAAGACAAAAATAAAAAAATGGACGAGGAAAGAAGAGACACAAAATTTGACCTGCAGATCGTCTTGGAAACCTGGTGAATGTTATAATTATTTCTCCAGGAATTTAACTGCAAAAGATTAATGCTTTAGATGAGTATATGTATCCCGACCATACGGATTAAAGCATAAATATTTCATATTCATACGTGGCTAATACTTTAGATGAGTACATGTATCACGACCATACTGATTAAAGCTAATATTTCATATTCAAACGTGGCTCCCTTTTTCCTTTGCTTAGGGGAACTTCGACAGGTAAATCAGATGTCAAACAACTAGGGTAATATGAGGAGAAAAAGACAGTTCCAAGATTGCACTGGACAATCTAAACTAAACCATATAATAGCAGTGGCATACCCACTCTTAGAATTGAGAAGGAGGACATATTCTTAGCTAAACATGAATTTATGAGCCATATTTTCTGCTGAAGCAAACCGAAAAAGAGGGTTTGCTAAAGGCTCCCTCAATGAAAATATCCCAATTGAAACATTAAAATGACAGCTTAATTTAGTAGTTTTACTAGTCTCAGAGGTTTATTCCTATTACTAGTAAAAATACAAAATTAGCTGTATCATCCAAGTAAAAGGACATAATGCACATTCATAGAACATGAGAGATTTGCAAGCAAATATGGTTCCAATACATACAGATTGGAATAAGCAACCAAATGCAAGATCATTTTTGACGAATGGGGCACAGCTCATGAGTTAATTTCACAATGCTCAACTAAAATTAAGACTTAACCATCATCAAATAATAAGTGGGGATTTGAAATAAGACTCGCCTCATTAGTAAATCCAAATGAGAAGTAATTGACCTTATTTTGCAGCGTCCTTCTGTTCATCTGAATCAGAATCACTTGCATTGTAGCCTAACGGAGACCAGCAGCATATCATTTAGAACACGCAAGGCCACAAAATGTTCTAACCAGAGACATAAAAACACAGAGACTCAAACGCATACCTGGATGTTTGTCACTTACTTTCCAAACCGAAGATCTACTTTTTGAAGCTCTACTCATCCAAGATCGACCCTTATTTATAAAGAAACAATGTCAGAATAAAGAAGGTCGCAACCAATAAATTGACAACAAAAATGTCAATAACAAAGCAGAGAAACATAAAGAGTATTAAGCCATAAATCTACTTCGCATAGCTAACTAACTTACAAAGATTAAGAACCCAACATTAACACTGTCATAGGCTCCATGCATTATGAACACTTTCAATGCAAAATCATTAGCTTATGATTAAAGCGTTTTGTGCACTAGTTATTATATAATAAATGAATTCCCCCCTCCCTTAGTTCTGCAGGTTTCTAACTGCGAGTTTTCTCCAAACTACAGAAAGCAAGTCATATGCAACATAGGATGCAACATTCTAAATCTTTATTATTTCCATATAATTACTCCCACAAACCCCAAAAGAATAGAACTTTGAAAATCTTAAAGCCTGTAATGTTCATAATTCCACACATCCATAGATGAAAACTTCCAACAAAACAAAAAAACTCAGAGAAACCCAGAAAGAAAACAAAGAACGGAAATCTAAAAGGAGAAAAGTAATGGACCTTTTGAGGGTCTCTAGGAACACCATAGCCACTGTAATACATCTGTCCTACCAAGACCTGCATAGCGCTGTCACCAGCCTTGGCCTCCTTAAGCGTGTCTTGAAACCAACGATTCACGCAGTCCACGACCACCTGAGCCAAAGGTATCCGACTCTGCCCCTCATGGCTCTCCATTCTAAGCTTGAGTCGCTCCGACTCGGCTCGAACTCTATCCGAAATTGCAATTTCCGGGGAGGAAACTGGGATTTGAGAAATGGGTTTTGTGCGTTTGGGTTTTCGGAGTTTATCCGATGTGATAATTCTGGTGAATTCTTGAAGCCTGGTCGTCGAAGGAAGTGACTTTCCCATAAAAACAATACCAAAAATATAAAGATTTAACAACACTTTTCTTCCTTATTTAATTTAATGGGATGGTGGTTGGGGGAAATTATACAGGATTAGCTTCTTTCGGCACAAAGGATTTTCTTCCTTATCTGGTTTTATTAATTATATTTTTTCTTCTTCTTTTACATTGATTTATGAGATCATGAACAGAGAGTGGAGAGACTAAGTACAAAATACAGAACGGCTCTGCCCCAGTCTCCTCTGCTATTTGGTTCTCGGAATGGTTTTTCTCGCTTTTCCTGTTTTTGAGTTTTTGTAGGGCAAAACCCATCCATACAAGGCCTAGGATATTGATTCCAGGCCCACCATTTGTGGATCGGGTCGATTGTGTTTGCCAGTATTTTTTTTAAAGTGTATTTCTCTTTTTATGATATATGATAGAAAAATGCTAATTGAAAATACCTAAGCAAAACAGATATTGATTTATCAAAAAAAAAAAAACCTACCCAGTGGAAATTGGAATTACCATAATTATTAATTTGACAATTTATTTATAATATAATTACTTCTAACTGAATTTTTTGAGTCTTTTCTATTAAAGTTTTTAAGAAATATAGTTGAAAATCTGTCTTTTGTAATAACTGAAATGTAATCATATATGGGGGAAAGCAGTTTAATAATGTAAGTGATTTTGTATTTAATTTAAGTTACAAAATGTGGAAGATAACAACCATTTGTTAATTACTTTTAAATACCACTAAGGGTGTAAATGAGCTAAGTCGAGCAATGTATTATAATTTATAATTTTTAAGCTTGGCTCGTATGATTTTTATAAGTTATCGAATTTGGCTCAAGCTCATAAAGTTATAAAACACTTTGTTCAAGAAAGTATAAAAATTCAAAAAAATTGAATATTTCATATTATTTAATTTTATTTTAGCATTAAATTATTAATAAATTTTCATTTGTTTATTAATTTTTTGATAAAATTAAAAAAATTATAAAATTAAATGTAAAAATATATTATTTACATGTTATAGGTATTTAGTATACTTAAACTAAGCAAATAATTTTTAAAGATATGTAAAAATAACAAACTCAAGCTACACATGAGCTACTCACAAGCTTTAGTTTTGCTCAAATTAATTCACCAGTTTTATTTACTATTCAAAAAAAATTATTTTACTGACAAATTATGTTCAACTAAAAACAAGCCAATCTTAGAGCTAGCCAAACTTAATTACATCCCTAAGATGGGTCTTTCTAAAGTAAATGGTTGTACTGAAACAACTAACATTTATAAATGAAGTAACATTGTTTATAAATAAGATAGTATTGTCTATAAATGGAGTAACATATTAATATTACTTCGTTAAGAATTTTATTACTTCATTTATGGTTAATATTATCTCATCACGAATTTTGATAATATTACTTCATTTAATGGATAATGTTACTTTATTTACGGATAATATTACACCATTTATGAACAATGTTATTTCATTTATAGATGTTGGTTGTTTCAGTATAACTATTTTACTTGGTTGTACTGTAGAAATTCTCACCCTATGACCAAATGTCTTGGATGGATCCAACTACAATAATGATTACGCACTTATTGAATGACAATAGGGGTGGACATCAATTTTGTTAGGTTAATTTCTGACTCTTTTTTTGGGCAATCCGAATTAGAGAGAAAACAAAAACTAATCAATAATTATTATTGAGTTTTTTTGTATAGATGTCCATATGCCAATAGGATTAATGAAATATGTCCATCATTTTAAATAAACTGATCCATGCCCACATCTTATTGACTTATTCAAGAAAATACAAACTATATACTCCTCAATTTAATGTTCCCACCAACTCTCCTCATTTTATCTCACATTTTGTTCACCATTCTCACCACTCCTTTCCAATTCATCTTCTCTCTCAACTTTTTTTATTGCCGACTGCTGTTAACATGACTTGGTTTAAAAAAACTGCTGGCAAAAAGAAGCAAAATGCCAGTCATGAAACAAAAGAGAACCAAATGGCCGCCAACAAAGAGAAGCGAAAAATTCTAGAGAAAAATGAAAATCCAAAGAAGAGAAAGGCCAGTAATCCACTAAATATCGGCCATGGATGACCATTAATGCGGGCTCTAACTGAATCTGAGCAATCCAAACAGCAATTTGAGCAAGCAATTTAAGGTTAGTTTTTCTCCTTTTTCTTTAGTCCTTTTGAGCATTTACCATGCCACAAAGTAGAGGACCCTGCCAAATTGAGAAAGGGTCATTTATCTCTGCTTAGTACCCTAACTCAATTGGGCAGGGCCACCTACTTTGTGATGGGGTGAACATTTTATTTGTTTTAGTTAAGTATCTTGTCCATTTTATATACCCGCCTGTATGAGTCCAACGTCTTAAACTTTGGGTTAACATTGTTTTTCTGTATTTTTTTTATTATAATAAATTTCAAAGTATACATACTCAAGTATAAAACTAATATATATGAATTTTAACAATGATTGTAGCAAAAAAAAAATGCAAAGTACTTTAGCAATAATTGTAACTAAGAAATGCAAATTATTTTTGTTAATATTGGAGATGCAATTGATTTTTTTTTTATACCCAAAATATTTTGAGAATGTATTCCTAAATACAAAAAATAAAATAAAAATAAAAATAAAAATAAAAAAATAAAAATAGATGATGTTTGAAATATAAAGAAAATCAAAAAGGAGATTGTAAACACAAATTTTTTTTTTTTTTAAATGGTTATGTTTGGTGAAGATGAGCAAAAAAATAGAGTGTTGGTGAAGTTGAAGTAACTACCAACCATTAAATTGAGAATGTATAGTTGGTATATCCTTGGATAAATCAGTAAAATGTGAGCATAGATCAGTTTATTTAACATAATAAGCATATTTCATTAGTTTTTGTGTTATATAAGCATCTATACAAAATTCTCTAATTTATTTAGATCATTTGATTGGTTTGAGCCTGGGTCTGCAAGTCCAAAATCTACCCAAAAATCATATATATATTTTTTTATATATCATATTTTCTTTAATAATTGAATTTAATATTATTTATACTTTAAATTAAATTACTTAAAAATACTTTGGGCTAAAAATAGCCCAAACCAAACCAAATTATTAATGGGTTTGATGATTTGGTTAGTCCAGTTCTATGTATGTCTGTCTTTAACAATAAGTAAAATAAGAGAGTTTTATATAGTGATAAACTCCTTACATCCACACATAAACTGTTGTGCTATATTAGAAAATAATTTTAACTTAAAAAAAAAAAGAAATAAGTGAGTTATTTTTTTCAATTTATTTTAAAAAGATAATTTTTATAAAATACTAGGCAGATTCATAAATGTTAATAAGGGGAGACGGATTTAGAACAATAGTTTTTTTTACCGTAGCAGCTTCTATAAGACTCTATTACTAAAAAGTTGGGTTTAGAACATATTAATTTTGATATAACAAAAATATTTCAATAGAAGGCAGATAATATACTCCACATATCAATTCTGTTGTTTTTTATTTTAGGGATTATAAGATTTGAATTCTGAATTATTGTTCCAAAAAATAATAGTTTTATCATTAGTTGTTCCTGTAGCAATCTCTACACATCAAATTTAACTTTAAATTTTAAAATTATTTATAAAATAAAATTAATTGAGATAAAGATTTAATTTTAACTGCAAACTTAAAAAGCAATATATATATATATATATATATTATATGTGTGTGTGTGAAGTGAATTATCAAAATTTTAGTATATAAAATATATTATATAAATTAAATTAAATATACAGTGCAAAACTACTGTATTTATTATCCATTACATTATAAACATCAGATATCATATTTTACATTATTTTCATTAAAAATGAGTGATTTAAATTACTAAACATTAAATTTATCTATGTTCATAAATAATGATTTAAAATGTTAAACATTAAATTTTTGAGGGTCAAAATATTAAAGTTGAAAAATCGTAATTTTTTTTGGGGCCAAATATAATGCACCGTATATGATATATATATATATATATATATATATATATATATATATATATAAAAGTGACAAAAGGGGTCGTGGCCCCTGACCGCCTCCTTTTAGATCCGCCACTGTTTGTATGTATTTATAGATTTCGTCCAATGTTAAAACCACTAAAATACATTCTAGATTCGACCAAATCAACTGAAACACCTCTCTCCTTTAATTTAAAATATAAACACTATCGTTGTTTGGGAGGATCATAATCCAGATTAGGCCAAAAACTCTAAATAAACTGTATCATCATAAAGCACAGTACATAAGTTTTCACTGTGCTTAAAATGGACTATGGTGTGTTATTTTTCTGTATCCAATAAGAGGATGCTCTAGCTACCCAGAAAACAAATAAATAAATAAATAAAAAACTCTAATGACTCTTGAAATTTCTAAATCTCAAACTGAGTTCTAGAATTTTCGAAGACATATCTACAAGATTAGTCATCCTGCAAATTCAAGATTTAAAAATCCCACATTTCTACTTAAAAGTTAACTTTTCACGAAAACACCCAAGTTAGAAAGAAAAGCTCGTGAACTTATCGGCAAAACTTTAATAGGAATCGAAATATAATTTGTCCTATGGCTATTAACAAATATCTCTGTTTTTTTTGCAGATGATATCATGATTTTTTACAGAGCGAACATGTGACTGATGTGGCCAATTGTTTATCCCGCTATTGTAACTGAACAGGCCAAAATTCGGATGTGTTTTCAAAGAATACTAGAGCCAAGGTCAAGGCTGACATTAAATACATTATCAACATGAAAGAGTTGACTAAAAATGCTAAGTATTTGGGCGACCTTTTATGTTTGGGGATGGATAAAATTGAAGCATATAATAATTTGTTAAAGCAGGTAGGTGCACTTTGATCATATCAGTGTATCAGCTACTCATATCTATTCGATGTCTTTTTGTAAACTTCCTCTTAACCGGTGTCTTAAGATTGATAAGTTGGCCTGCAAGTTTATTTTTGGTTAGCAGGGCCTTAAGGAAAAGACATGTGGTAGGTTGGGTTTGCGTAGGTTGGAGGATGTGAATAAGGCCCTGTTAAGTTTAGTCCTTATTTTTCTTTTCTACTATTCTCTGAGTCTTCAAATCCTTCTTCCTAGTGGAAGCTTCTTTGGTCCAATAAAATTCACGTGAGGCTTAATTTTTTTTTGTGGAGATTGGTAAACTTATGCCTCTCACTAAAATCTAACCTTTTAGTGCGCAACATTTTGTTTCGTTACCTTAATTGTCCGCATGGTTGTAATTCTATTGAGAATGAATGCCATCTTTTTTTGAGGTGTTATGTTGCAAAAGCCCTTTGGTTTGCATCCCCGTGGAGTATAAGGTGGGACTTTATTCAAAGTGACAAGTTTTCTAGTCTCATTGAATGCTTGAGGACATAGACTGATGTTCTTCTTATTCATGCGGTTGATAAAGAGGATTTTTTTTTTTTTTTTCTATGCTGCTCTCATTCTTGGCATATCTTCTTTTGTCCATGAAGGAAAATTTCTTAGTTTAGATAACAGTAGTCAGGCTTTGAATTCCAAGTTTAATGAGTTTAAAATTAAGAGGCAGGTTTTCCATTGACAACCTAGTTTATGCACCTCCTTTTTCTCTTTTTGGAGCTTTCCACCTGCGAATGTGATTAAGATTAACACATGCATCAATCAGTCAACAATGTTCTGCTTTTATTGGTGTAATTGCGAGGAATAGTGAAAGCGAGGTGTTGAAAATTCAAGTTTTTAAGAAACGCATTGGCATCCCTGTAGCAGCTAAAGCCTTTGCTATCTTGAAGGCAGTCTTGTTGCGTTTTAGGAAAGTTGGAGAAGCATTTATTGTGAAAGTGACGCAGAAGCAATGATTCAAAACCCGAATGATCCGGAACAATTTTCTGTGCTTTGGGCAGCTCAAGGTTTTATCAAAAGGATTTTGAACCTGAAGACTTCTTCCCAATGTAATGTTTTAAATGGACACCTAGGTTTAACAACAAGTTTTGCTATATTGTTTCTAAATGGAGTTCAAAACACTCCATTAGTGGGATGTTTACCCATTTTGATTTCAACTTCTTTAATAATTTGGAGAGAGGTCTGGTGACTACCTCCTGATTTTGGCAGTCTTTCTGGTTAATATGACCCTGGTTAGCAAAAAATAAAAAATAAAAAATCTTACCCTTGTCTCAAAAAAAAAAATACCCTCTTTATTTTTCCCCATTAAAAAAAGACTGCATGTCAAAATGTATCCTGCAGCAATATAGATTTGATACAGAAAGCAAATCTGTTGCAGTCTTTTTTATGGAAATTTTTTTTGCCGTCTACGTCTTCATGTATATACATTGTAATATACGTAAAAAAGATGGACACTTTCCTATTAATTTTCATACAAGAGGAATCAATTCTCATAGTCAACGAAAAAAGACAAATGTATTGACAAAGAAAGGAAATGTCCGAAAATGATAATTCTCTACTTATATTCTTATCCACTTTCACTTTATGATCGAATAAACCCTTTTGAAAATCATTAATTAGCTCAATTCGTTCTAAACTCAAATTTTTTTTTTCTTTTTTTCCCTCACACCCTCTTTCATTTTATACAATTGGAGGAGAGCATGCATGTTATCTTAAGAAATATATAAAATTTTCATTAGCCAAAAAATTAGTCAAAAGCCATTATTTAAAAAACATTATAGTTGCATTGATGACATCCACTTGTGGATTTATAGTCTAATCTAACTTGTAAAAGTTGTAACGTTGGTCATTAATATACTCAACTTCGGTCTTAATACTAAAGTCTATTTGGACAGTGTCCCGCACAATTCCAAACGTAATAAACTCATATCCACATGACTTTTGTTGCATGTCTTTGGTGGTTTATGACTTGAAAAGCCCCATTACATTGCTTCGCCATCATTTCCTCAATGTTAATTATTTCTTTTTATCTCAAACTATTTGTTATTGTTATAGATAGTTTTACAATTCTAGGAATATTACTATTCATCATCATGAGTGATCATTACCGATCCTCATTGGAACTGATATGATAATTATTAATTGGTTATATTTTAAATCTCTTTTAATTTTCTAGACTAAAATCTATATGAGAGAAAGTTAATATTTTTGAAATTTTAATTAGGAATTTATATATAGGATAAGGTAGTTCTCCACCATCTCGATCTATTACCATATAGATATAAAACAAACCTACGCACCTCTCTTATCCAAAATACACAAAAAAGGATAATGATGCCCTAGGTTATATTAATAATCTTATTACGTGTATTAACACGTAAATAACCGTGTTAATTTGCAGTTTGCAGAGAAAACGTCCAAGAATACACATTGCATTTTGGAGAGAAAACGTACAAGAATACACAATAAAATAAAATAAAATAACCTGCAACTTGTGAGAATTGACTGTATATTCGTATGTGCCTTACTATATGCTTTGTAACCGTAGAACGGTGGAATTTTAGAGATTGATTTGATGACTAATACTCACTTCTTTATTATTATTATTATTATTATTATTATTATTATTATTATTATTATTAAGGCTCCGGCGATTATGGCTAGGGCATGGAGGCGGCGGCTTCTTTGAAGGTTTCTCGGAGGACTTCCGGCGTGCTGTCTGCTCCTCGGCGGCGGGTGCTACGGTCGGTATTGGGCACGGCTGGGTCGTCGTCAAATCTTCGTTGTTGTTCTCGGGTTTTTCTTCATCGTGGTTCTCGGATCTCTGCGTCGTCTGGTTTCGTCGACGTCGTCAGCACGGTGGTGTCATCTGTCGTCGCTCTCGGGTTTGAGTCGTCGTTTGCAACAGTTCCTCTCGGCTTTGCAACGTTGGTTCTCGGGTTTTCTTTTTTCTGGTTGGTTTTGGCGTCGGGATCGGTCTCTGGTTCACAGAGATTTCACGGTTGTTTTGGCGTCGTCGATCTCTGGTTCTCGGGTTTTCTTCTGCATCGTCTGGGTCATTTTTGGCGTCACCGTCGTTTTCTGCGTCGTCGGTGCTCTCGGGTTTTGTCGTCGTTCTCGGGTCTGCAACACGTTGATTCACGGTTTGGACGTCGTCTGTCGTCGTTCAGGGTCGTTTTGGAGTCGGCTGGGTCGTTTGTGGCGTTATTTTCTGCGTCTTTGTTCTCGGGTTTGCACCTTTGTCGTTGTTCTCGGGTCTGCAACGGTTTCACTCGGATTTGCAATTTTTTCTGGCTCGGTTGCGGATTTTGGTTGGCGGGGGAGTTGGTTACAGTGATTGCACGGGTACGGTTTTGGTTGCGGGGAAGAACACGAATGTCGTCCCCAACCATGGAGCTTCATAAGCTTCTCTCTGACTTGGTAACTGCTTTGCAGTCCACGATGGTCCAACTGGGTGCGTCACCTTCGGGTTCGAAGAATGCAGATCCAGGTGTCTCAAGTGGGTCGGTGCTGCCAGTAGCAGGTCAGCATGACGGTCGGTATTGGGCACGGCTGGGTCGTCGTCAAATCTTCGTCGTCGTTCTCGGGTTTTTCTTCATCGTGGTTCTCGGATCTCTGCGTCGTCTGGTTTCGTCGACGTCGTCTGCAAGGTGGTGTCATCTGTCGTCGCTCTCGGGTTTGAGTCGTCGTTTGCAACAGTTCCTCTCGGCTTTGCAAAGTTGGTTCTCGGGTTTTCTTTTTTCTGGTTGGTTTTGGCGTCGGGATCGGTCTCTGGTTCACAGAGATTTCACGGTTGTTTTGGCGTCGTCGATCTCTGGTTCTCGGGTTTTCTTCTGCATCGTCTGGGTCGTTTTTGGCGTCACCGTCGTTTTCTGCGTCGTCGGTGCTCTCGGGTTTTGTCGTCGTTCTCGGGTCTGCAACACGTTGATTCACGGTTTGGACGTCGTCTGTCGTCGTTCAGGGTCGTTTTGGAGTCGGCTGGGTCGTTTGTGGCGTTATTTTCTGCGTCTTTGTTCTCGGGTTTGCACCTTTGTCGTTGTTCTCGGGTCTGCAACGGTTTCACTCGGATTTGCAATTTTTTCTGGCTCGGTTGCGGATTTTGGTTGGCTGGGGAGTTGGTTACAGTGATTGCACGGGTACGGTTTTGGTTGCGGGGAAGAACACGAATGTCGTCCCCAACCATGGAGCTTCATAAGCTTCTCTCTGACTTGGTAACTGCTTTGCAGTCCACGATGGTCCAACTGGGTGCGTCACCTTCGGGTTCGAAGAATGCAGATCCGGGTGTCTCAAGTGGGTCGGTGCTGCCAGTAGCAGGTCAGCATGAAACACATCCTCCAGTTGGCGTTGCAGCAGTGGATGCACAGCCAGTTCATGCGAAGGCTTCAGTTCTACCAGGGACAGCAGTTCAACATGCAGTGAATGCTTCGGTTCTGCCCGGGACAGCAGCGGTAAAGCCTCCCGTGATGCGTAGTTTTGCAGCGGTTGTGGGTGGGGTTGAATCCACTTACATGCCAGCTTCTTCAGCAGTGCCAACTAGAATGGGGGATGTTGTCACAGTGAATTTAAATGTCAAAGCCTATGAAGAACGTCTCGCACTCTGTAAGTTTTCTCTTATTGCTCGGGTTGTTTTGGCTAAGGGGGAGGTTCCATGGAAATTGTCAGAGCTGAAAGCTCGACTTTCCAAGGAATGGAAACTAGACAATTGGAAATTAATTTCAATAGGGAAGGGTTATTTTCAAGTTTTACTTTATTCAGAAGAGGAAAAAAATAGAATTTGGGCCACAGGTTCTTTGAATCTGAAACCAGGAATTTTACGCTTACGTGAGTGGACTCTGGATTTTAATCCAGAAGAAGAGATTATGGTATTGTAATTCATTTGGTACCTTTCATGCGAATATTTCTTTGTAGTTTTGATTGATAATCCTTCCTATTCGGTTTTTGAACCCTTCAATATTATTTGGAAAGCTTGTGTCATTTTGAAGGTTCAGTTTTTTATTTTTTTTATTTGCTATTCACAAGATTAATATCTATCGGGTTTTAATTGATTTGGATTTGGCTTCCCAATTGCCGGGTTATATTTTGCTTAACCGGGACGGTTGTAGCATCACAGTTAATTTATTCTATGAAAATTTACCTGATTTTTGTAATGCTTGCAATAGTATTGGTCATGCCACTGCTAAATGCAGGATTTTTGAAGCAAAAAATTTGAAGTCAGACAAGGGTAAAGGGGAGCTAGCTGAGAGGAAACTGTATAGGCCTAAAGAAAAGGCAGTGCGGGAAGAGGTTCTAGGACCGGTTGAGAATTTGGGGAGTGACAAGGCCCGGGTGCAGACAGTTGCTGTTAGCAATCGTTTTGAGATTTTGGAAGGTGCAGTTTCGGGAAGTAAATTTACTGCTAATCAGTCTTGTGCGGAAGTTCAAGTTCAAGAGACTTCTTTGAAGGCTTTAGACATTCCTGCTCAACACCGTTGGGGGGACCGATGTAGTGATAATTTTTTTAAATTTTTTAGTTTAAATGGTGCCGTTTTGTCTCTTTATATGAAACGGCGCCGTTTACAAGTACTATAGACGACGGTTCCTAGCTAGGAACCGTCGTCTATAGTTAAAAGTGTATAGACGACGGTTCCTAGCTAGGAAGATCATCATCATCATCATCATTATTATTATTATTATGTGGAGCCGGAAGATTTAGCTATAATTCCTTTTGAGCAATCGAAAAGGGGTGGCAAGAGTTGGCAGCGTGGCTGGTTGGCAAAAAATGTGGGACAGTGGCATGAACAACTTGGTTTGGTTTTTAATAAGCCTGTTACGCGGGTTGCCTCGACATCTACACAATGAATTTCTTGTATTGGAATTGTAGGGGTTTGGGCAATGCTGAAACTCAGCTTGCTTTGCATAATTTTTGTTCGATAAATAGGTCTTTTATCCTTTGCATTGCAGAACCTTTGGTGCAATGGACAGCTGTTTTACCTTCTTTTTGGGAGAAACTTGATTTTATTTTAATTGCTAAGAACAGTATTGGGGATTCTACTCCGACTCTTTGGGTTTTGGCCTCAGTTAATTGTTTGGGAGTTACTGTGATTAGTATTGAGGAGCAACAAATTATTGTTAAATTTTTTTTATCGGATTCGACTGAGGATTTATTTTTCACTTGTGTGTATGGTAGCGTTTTCCCTACTCATCGTAGGGAGTTATGGAATTCCTTGGTCTCTTTGGGATTGTCAGTTTCAGGCCCTTGGGTGGTTATGGGTGATTTCAATGCGGTCTTCAGTTCCCATGAGAAAACAGGACCACCTCCTCTACAAAGTGCTTGTGCAGATTTCCGTACAGCCATTGCAGATTCGAGATTATGTGAGATTGATACTAAGGGTACCTTTTTTACGTGGGCTCGCAAAGGTTTGTTAGCTTATAGTGAGAGTAAGCTGGATAGATCTTTTCTGTTCTCAATCCTGTTTGGATTTTTGGGATGTTGTTTCGTGTGTAGCTCTTCCTCAGCATCATTCGGATCATAATCCGTTGGTGCTTTCTTTGCATCGCAAGTCTTACACAGGTCCGAAGCCGTTTCGGTTTATGACTATGTGGGCTACTCATGATGATTTTTAACCTATGGTGGAGAAAGCTTGGTCTTTTGAGGTCGAGGGTAATCTGATGTTGAGGGTGATGAAAAAGCTTAAAGGGGTTAAATCTGCTCTTTGCAGATGGAATTTTAATTGTTTTGGTAATGTGCATTCTCAGGTTTTGGAGGCTAGAGAGAGTCTACAAAATATTCAATCTCAGATTGCTTCGGAGGGTTTCTCGGAAGGTTTATACAGTCAAGAGTTGGAGGCTAATCTGTTTTCGATCGAGAGTTGATGAGGGAGGACTTGCTTCTGAAGGATCAATGCCGTGTTAAATGGTTGGGAGATGGTCACAGAAACACAAGTTTTTTCCATGCTTTTCGTCGGATAAAGAAGGCTAACCAGGCTTTGTCTTGTTTACAGATTAATGACACTACATGTTTTGATCAAAATATTATTCAGGAGCATGTTATCACTTTTTTCAAAGATCTTTTTACTAATAAAAATGATACTTCTTTGGATCATATTGATTTTCGGCAGGTGATATCAGCTGATGTGTCTCGAGTTGATAATGATATGCTTACCGCGGTGCCTTTGGAGGTGGAGGTTCAGCAGGTGGTTTTGATCTTGATCCGTCTAGTGCACCTGGTCCAGATGGTTTCTCAGGTTATTTTTTCCAAAAGTGTTGGGATATTGTGGGGGTTGATGTGGTGAAAGCTGTTCAGTCTGTTTTTTGTTTTTTTTTTTTTGTTTCAGGAGAGCTGCAACCAAGTATAAATTCAAATTTCATGGTCCTTATCCCGAAGTCCTTGGATGTTAATACGGTTGATGGTTTTCGTCCTATCATGTTGGGTAATTTTTTATATAAAATTGTTACCAAGATAATTGCGGATCGGGTGGCTATTATTTCTGCTTGGTTTATTTCTCATAATCAATTTGGCTTTATCAAGGGTCGGCATATTGAGGAGTGTCTTGCTGCTACTTCAGAGTGTGTTAACTTATTGGATAAGAAATGCTTTGGTGGTAATTTGGCTTTTAAAATTGATATCAGAAAGACTTTTGATACTTTATTGTGGCCTTTCTTGATGGAGGTTTTAAAAGCTTTTGGTTTCTCTGATAAGTTTCGGTTATGGATCTCTAATATTTTGCAGTCTGCCAGAATTTCAGTTTTGATTAATGGTTCTCCGAAAGGTTATTTTTCTTGCTCTAGGGGGGTGAGGCAGGGAGATCCATTGTCTCCTTTGCTCTTTTGTATTGTGGAAGAGTTCCTTAGCCGATACATTTCTCAGTTGGTGGATTTGGATGGTTTGCTTCCTATGTATGCTACTAGGGAGGTAATGGCTCCTTCTCATTTTCTCTATGCAGATGGTATTTTAATTTTTTGTAGGGGTTTGAAGAAAAATGTTCATGCCGTGGTCAATCTTTTCCGTTGGTATGGAGACATTTCAGGGCAGCGAGTAAATTGGAATAAATCTCATGTTTTCTTTGGTGATTCTTTTTCGGTCTCTTGGCAAAATCAAATTGTTAGGGACACGGAAATGAGGTTGGGAAAGCTTCCTTTCAGCTATCTAGGTGTTCCTCTGTTTAAAGGTCAACCTACTCAGTGTCTGCTTCAGCCGATTGCTTATAAAATTCTTCAAAAATTTGATGCTTGGAAGAGTCGTCATTTATCTTATGCTGGACGTGCTTGCCTGATTGATTCGGTAATCATTCATACTTTTATGGTTTATCGTTGGCCTGTTAAATTAATTCGATATGTTACCTCAGCAATTAAGAATTTTTTCTGGACTGGGACTGTTAATGGAAAAAGGTATGTCACGGTGGCATGGTCTGACTGCTGTTTGCTAAGAAAGCTTGGTGGTTTGGGCTTAAAGAATCTGAAAATTTTTAATTTCTCTTTGTTAAGTAAGCTAGTCTGGAAGGTGATGACTTTTGATTCTCCTATTTTTCATTTTCTGAGATCTCATTTCAAAGGAAAGTTAAATAAATTTTTTTTATCATACTTCTTCTATTTGACCATCCATCCGGGATATTCAGGATCATATTTTTAAGGATTGTGTTTGGCTCATTGGTTGTAGGTCTCAGCTACGGTTTTGGTACGATAATTGGTTGGGTGAACCTTTGGTTACTTTATTAAAAGGTCAACAATGCATCCCTTCTAATGTTTGTCTCTTTAATTTTCTTTTTGATGATGGGCAATGGTTGTTACCTGTTGATTTTAAATTGGCTTTTCCTGATTTGGCTGTTAGAATTGAGAAGACTAGAGTTTTGAGTTTTGATGAAGATTGGTTGCTTTGGAGACATTCAAAATGGGGGACGGTTACTTGCAAGGAGATGTATTTGCATTGTGTAAATGCTTCTCGGCAGTTGGGTTGGTTTACTTTGATATGGGCTCCTTATATTCCTCATTCTCGATCCATTTTGGTTTGGAGACTTTTTCTTGGTAGATTGCATGTGGATTCGGCCTTGATTCGGCGTGGGATACAGATGGCTTCCCGTTGTTATGTTTGTAATATGCATTTGGATTCTATTGATCATTTATTTTTGGATTGCCCGTATGCGTGAGCTATTTGGGATTTCATTTCTTTACAGTTTAAGATTAATCTTCGCATTATGGACTCTCCTCTGTTTCTTTTTCAGAATGCTATAAATTTGAAGTTAAGTTCTCAGGTTGCTGCTATTTTGAAAGTGGCTTTGATTTCGGGTTTTACAGCTATTTGGTTTGCCAGGCTTAAGTCTTTGCATGAAGGTTTTTTGCCGCCTGTTTCTCAGGCTTTTGTTTTTATTGTTAGAGCTGTTCGTGAGACAAATCTTTTGCACTCGGGTCATATGTTTAATTCAGTAGAAGATTTATTGGTCTATAGGAATTTAGGGGTTAAGACAGTTCCTCCTAAAGCTCCTAAGATTATTTCTGTCAGGTGGAACCTTCCGATGCCAAATTGGATCAAGGTCAATAATGATGGTGCAGCTAATGGGTGTTCGGGTCCTGGTGGTAGGGGTGGTGTTTTTTGAACTTCTCGAGGTTTTGTCAAAGCATGTTTTGCAATTTCATTGGGGTTGGTTTCTGCTTTTGAAGCTGAAATTTTAGCAGTTTTACATGCTTTGGAGCTTGCAGAGCGTTATAATTGGGATCATCTTTAGATTAAGTGTGACTCAACTTATGTGGTAGGTCTTTTTGAGACAGATCTGCTTTGGATTCCTTGGAAGTATCAGGCCAAGTGGTCTAGATGTTTGAGGTTTGTGAGCACAATTCATTTTAGGATTTCTCATATTTTTCGTGAAGGGAATTAGGTAGCAGATATTCTTTCTAAATATGCTATTTCAGCTTAGGATGATCTTTGGTGGTCTTTTATTCCAGATTTTTGTGTTTCTGCTCATAAGGATGATATTATGGGTGGACGGACTTATAGGTTTTGTTAAGTGTTGTATATGTGGGTTATGGTTTTTATTTGTTTAAGAACTCTAGTACTCTTTTTCCTGGCAGTTGTTTTCCCCTCAGGGGTTTTTCTTCTGTCAGGTTTTAATAAGGCCAGGCAGTTGTAAGTTGTTGGTGTTCACCTACGAGTTTGTAATTTTTCTTGTAAACTCTGTTTCTTACTTTTAATAAATTTCCCAGACTGAGCTACTTTGCAGTTCTGGTAGGCACAATTTATGATTATTATTATTATTGTTGTTGTTGTTGTTGTTATTGTTGTTGTTGTTTATGTTAACTAAACTTAGCTCAGTTGGTATATATGTTTTTCACATCCTTACTTATGAGGTCATTTTTAATTATCAGTGTTTCTATTTAGGCTTTAGCCTATATTTTAGTTTTCATGGTAGGGTTTTCTATCCTTTGGGATTGTTCTTTTTCATTTGCTTGTCTTTTTTTTTTTCTTTCTTTATTTAAATAAATTTATCTTGGTTTGTATTGATTTTTCTATCATTTTCTAGGTAGTCTATCATTATTAATTGTTATTATGGAAAATATCATTGTGACTCTTTAAGATTTATTTATATTTTATTATAAACTTTATGATTTGAAACATTCTATAAATACCCTTTATTGTTAGTGGAATTCTGTCTCCTGATACTCTTTCTTATATGGCAGTGCAAAATGATCTAAATACCCTTGAATATTTCAAAAGTAATGAATTTCAAATAAATAAATATATATTTTTTTAAATATAACGGTCTTATTTGTTCTTAATTAAAGGGCTAATTTTCATTTTTTTCAAGTTTTCTTTGATCAAAGCAATAGTTGTTGTCTTCCAACCTTTAAAACTATAAATATTTGTGTTTATATACACAAAAATGCAATATTTGTGAAAGTAGTAAAGTGAATGGGAGCATTATAAAGTTAAAAAAAGAAGAAGATGTTTTTGTAGGAAAAAAAAAAAAAAAGAAAAGACAGCAATTATAATGAATTCATTTCTTTTACCATCTTATTTGATTATTATATATATATATTCTACTTTATAGCATATTTTATATATTTATTCTTCACATTTAAAAATATTAAATTAAATTTTATATTTAAAAAAAAGACTATTATTATGATAAAGTAAAATTTTATATAAAAAAAAATACACTAAATTTTTTTTTCCCTCTCTCAAACTGAAAAACACTGTATATTCATCCTCTCACATGTCTACCAACATCTTTCCCACGGCAGTTAAAGCTTGACATCTCATTGTAAATAGATATATATATATATATATATATATTTATTCTCTCTTTCTCCTAAATGAGTTTTCCTCTATGAGATTTTTATTTTTATTTTATTTTATTTTTTTAGGTTTCAAATATTGATACTTTTTTGCATCGATAATTTCATGAAAATCAATAAAAAAAATGAAAATATATTCATTACCTAGATGGAAATATATTTTCGATGTGGGTTTGCTTTTTTTAGTATCTGAAACTCTCTTACACTTCTATCAATCTTCCCCTGTTTGTGATCCAAAATTGGCATATGTGAACAAATTTGATATCCCCCCATATTTTCCAACTTCAATTCCAATAAAACCTTTAACCCATTAAAGTTAATGAAAAATTGTTAACATCAGATGATATATGTAAAATGTTTTAAACTAAAAAGTTTTATGGTGAAATATGGGTAAATTTTAGAGGTGTAGATGACATTTTTAATATTAGCGTATGTACATTGTCATGGGTTTAAGATGACCTATTTACTAAAATATCTTTAATCTGTTAAAGTTAACAAAAAATTGCTAATGGCATGAGGTATATGTGAAATGTTTCAAACTACGAAATTTATGATGAAATAGAAGTAAACTTTAAGAGTTGTAGATGATATTTTCTTTTGTTATGATCATGTCAAATGAAATTGATTTAGTTAGTATATTTTTCACATCGATACTTGTGAAATTATGCTTCCTTTTAGATTAGAATATTTCGAATTTATTTCCACATAAAATTAATAAAAAATATTTTTATTATGGTTATTATTATTTTGATATTGTATGTGCAGGATTGATTACTTCAATATTATGAGTCGAGAAAAACAAACACGTGCTTGAAAACAAAAGTAGAAAAAATTATAAATTAGGTACTATAATTGTTAATTAGTTAAGTAGGTGATTTAGATAAAATGGTAGTTGAAGAATGCTCACCGCGTAATTTATTTGGAGCCAGCCAGAGTGGACTCTTTCAGCGATTAAAATATGAATCCAGAACTTTGGAGTATGTTAAGCACATTGTAAAAAAAAAAAAATAAATAATAATAATAATAATAATAATAATAATTCAAATACATGAAGAAAGTCATTTGATAATCTATTCAGTTTTTATTTTTAATTTTTGATTTTTAGTTTTTGTTTTTAATTTTGGTTTATGTTTAAACAATGAATAAAACACAACAATTATTTTTTTATTTTTGTTTTTATGAAAAAAAAAGTTGTTTGGTAAGCGTTTTTGTTTTTTCTTAATTTTTAATATTTTTAAAAAAAATTTTAAAATCAAATTTATACAATTCCATATCCAATTAATGTTGAGCATCGAATCTTGTCCATCTAATGATTTCGGGTCCTGGTACTGCATAACAATCCTCGATTTTGGTCATATCCAAGCAAAGTTAGGTTTTGGCCTTATATGGGTAGTCTGAAATCTCGGTAGTTTTGAGTCTAGATACCATCCGGACAGTCTAGAGTCCTAACTCAGTTAGGATCTCGGCCTTGTCTGGGAGATCTGGGTCTTGGCCTTGTCCGGACGATCTAAGCTTCCGGCTTCTTTCGGGCAATCCATGGTCCCCGCCTCGTCTATGCGGTCCTAGGTCTTGGCCCTGTCCAAGTTGTATGAGGTCCTGAGTCCCGACTCTGACCCTGCAGTCTGAGGTCCAGGGTCCCTACCCCGACCTAGCAGTCATGGATCCTAGTCCTGACTAGGCAGTCTGAGGTTTAGGGTCTTAGCCTTGACCGAACGGTCTTGCTTCTTGGTCCTGGCCAGGCAGTTCGAGGTCCAAGGTCTCGGCTTGGACTAAGCGATCTTGGGTCCAGCCCCTGTTTGTGCAGTTCTAGTCCTGTAAGAGCGATCTCAAGTCTCGGCAATGTTTGCTAGGCGGTCCTGCATTCCCAGCCATATCTGGGCAATCCCGGATCTCGACCCTGTCTAGGTAGTCTAAGGGCTCGAGCCCATCGAGATGGTCTAAGGTTCCAGTCATGTTTGAGCAATCTCGGTTCCCTGCACAATCTAGGATATCTTCGATCCTAGTGCCGTCAAAGACACTAAAAACATAAAGATAAAAATTGAAAATAAATATGATTTCTTTCCATTTCATCATTTTAAACGAAAATTTAAAAATATTTTTTTGTGTTTTCAAAAATAAAAGTAATTACTAAATGCCTTTTTTTTATTTTTATTTTAAAATGAAAATTATTATGAAATGCATTTCTGTATTTGGTTTCTAAAAAAACACAAAAACCTAAAAATCAAAAAGCAAAAACGAATGGGTTACAAAAAAAAATAAATCAAACATATCAATTTTTTTTTTCCATAGATAAATCCCAATTTACTCAAAAATCTTTTCAAGACAATCCAATTAGTAATAACGACTGACAATAATTAAAAAAAAAAAATTGAATTCAAAACTTGGGGATAACCTCTCCAATTTAAAAAATAATAATTGCAAAGTTTTTTCTATGATCTGGCCCACATATAAACAATATTAGAATATATTTCTAAGCTGTGTGGTACTACTACATACATTTTATATTGGGTTTGTTGCTCAAGTACTAAATTATTTTTCATTTTTTGTTTATAGTTTATGGTTTATATTTAAAAAATAAATAAAAAACAACAAATTTTTTTTTTATGAAAAAAAAATAAACTTGTTTGGTAACCATTTTTTGTTTTTTGTTTTAATTTTTCTTAATTTTTGTATTTTTTTTAAACTCTAAAATGAAATTTATACAAATACATATCAAATTAATTTCAGCACCAATTTTGTCCATCTAGAGGTCTCGAATCCTAGCATTGCATAATGGTCGTCGTATCCAGGCAAACCCAGATCTGGGACATATACGGGCAGTTCGGAGTCCCAGTAGTCCTGAGTCTCGATCCCATACAGACGCTTTAGAGTTCCAACCTAGTTCAGGCAAACCCAGATTCTAGCCATGTTTGGGCAGTTCGTGATCCTTACCCTTTCTAAGTGATCCGAGGCCTCGGTTACCTTTGAGCGATTCGAAGTCCCGGCTCCCTTCGAGCATCTGAGGTCCTAGCTATTGGGTTTTTGATGTTTGGACCAAGAACCTATCAAAGAGAAGTATTAGTTTCTCTTTGATCTTTAGCTTAATGGTCTTGGTTTAGTGTACGCGGAAGCTTAATATTTTATTTTTTAAGAAAGAACAAGAGAGAAAACATAGATATTTATGATATTTTGGGTAGCAAGTTAGAGAGAAAAATGAAGGAAAATGAGAACTTCAGCATTCAAGAAAACTATTCATCTCAATTTTTCAATGATCATTTCATGGTATTTATAGAGATATTACATTTAACCAAAATACAATATATTTGACATCCATGTCTATAAAAATCAACCTATGTGACATTTTCTTAGTACTCCGCCATTTCCTCTTTGATGATTTAACCAGACACAGACTTTCGAGTGTGAACGTTGTCTGAGACGTCAGACTCTTCGTGAGTATGTCTTAGAAATTATGAAGGAATGACTTCTCAAATATGAATATTACCCTTGGACATTTTATCCTTGAACACTTCAGTCTAAGCCTCAGATATTTTATATTGTGACACTTCAGTCTCAACTTCGGATATTTTACCTTCCGACATTCAACATCAAACTTCATCTNAAGAAAGAACAAGAGAGAAAACATAGATATTTATGATATTTTGGGTAGCAAGTTAGAGAGAAAAATGAAGGAAAATGAGAACTTCAGCATTCAAGAAATCTATTCATCTCAATTTTTCATTGATCATTTCATGGTATTTATAGAGATATTACATTTAACCAAAATACAATATATTTGACATCCATATCTATAAAAATCAACCTATGTGACATTTTCTTAGTACTCCGCCATTTTCTCTTTGATGATTTAACCAGACACAGACTTTCGAGTGTGAACGTTGTCTGAGACGTCAGACTCTTCGTGAGTATGTCTTAGAAATTATGAAGGAATGACTTCTCAAATATGAATATTACCCTTGGACATTTTATCCTTGAACACTTCAGTCTAAGCCTCAGATATTTTATATTGTGACACTTCAGTCTCAACTTCGGATATTTTACCTTCCGACATTCAACATCAAACTTCATCTTTAGCCAGACACTTCTTACTCTCAAACATATAAGCATCGAACTTGGCTAAGTCTTTCTTGTCTTGGATGTTACTTCGGCATTTCTTAGCTTTGCCTTTTTCTCAGACATGTGTCTAGGCAATTCTTCTTCGCCCTTTGTCTCGGACATGTGTCTCTGCATTTCTTATTCGCCTTTTGTCTCGACGTGAGTCTCAACATATCTTCTTTATACAGATGTTAGGTTGAACTTATTCGAGGCTCGGCATACATGCATGTTGCCTCGGACATGCATGCAAGTGTGGCAAAATTGCCACTCTTTTAACACCAACTCCCTTTGAGCGATCCTTGCATAGGTTGTCAAAAGTTTTGGGTTCTGGCCTCGACCGAGCGGTCTTGGATCCCGGCCTTATCCAGACAATTCCAACCCTGTCTGCTGTTCTAGGCCAGTATATGCGATCTCGAGTCCCAGCCACGTCTGCCCAGCGGTCACATTCCGACCATGTCCATCGGTACAATATCTTGGCTCCATCCTAGCAGTATAGTGGTTCTGGCCCATCTAGATTGTTTAGGGTTTGAGCCGCATCCAAGCTGTCTTCGATTCTAGTGCTATCAAAGACAAGACAAAAAAAATGATTTTTTTTTCCTTTTAAAAAAAAATTGAAAAATATTTTTGTTGTTTAAAAATTAAAAATGATTACTAAACATATTTTAAAAAAAATAAACATTATTACCAAAAGCATTTTTGTTTTTGATTTTTAAAATACTCAAAAACAAAAATTAAAAAGCAAAAACGAATGGATTATTAAAAAATAAATCAAACATATCATTTTTTTTTCCCCATAGATAAATTCCACCGAGCTTTACTTAAAAATTATTTTAGGACAACCCAATTATCAATAATCACCGATGAAATTTTTCAGGACGTGAATTCAAAACCTGGTGATAACCTCTCCAAGAAAAAGAAAAAAAAAGTTTTATAATAATAATAATAATAAGACAGTTTTTTCTATAATCTGGGCCCCATGTAAACAATATTAGAATATATTATTTGTAAGCGGTGTGGTATACAGTATACTACTGCTTCCATTTATATTGCTAATTTCATCAGTAACTTTTTAAATGTAGCTCAATTACTAAATTATCTTTTAGATCTTAAAAAAAAAAAAAAAAATCATATGTAGCCCTATCAATTATGATTCTCAATTAGATTTAGCGCTTTGTCCAGAAAAAAAAAACAAAAAAGGATTTAACGCATTAAAGGTGTATTAATACTTTGTAGTTTATAAAGTTACACTTTAAATTTTTGAATTTAAAACATTCCAATTTGTTCCATTTTGATCCAATTGGATTTTTGAAAAATGATAATTAATATAACAAATTAAAACTAAAAAGTTTAAATCGCACCAAATTGTAATTAATATTAGTTAAATTTGATGCAACCATAAATCATTGTTGCACCAAAATGCAACAAATTAAAACTTAAAAAGACAAAATTCTAAAATTAAAAGCCGAAAGGGAAACTTTCCCAAACTACATAATATTAAGTGAGTGTAATCAATTTAGAGTTGAATTAATTTAAAAGAGTTTAAAAGTTATTCAATTTATAGTCTAGAAGAGTATATACAAGTTAAAATATATTCTGTTCTGATTTTAATAAATTTTATAAAATTCTATTTAAATCTAAATGAATTTGTTGAATATTTTAAAAATCTGGATATATTAAAAAAAAATTTGATTTAAAAGATTTTAAAATCTGATGGATTTCATTAGATTTTAAATGAAATTTAATGAATAAGAATGTCTGAATGAAATTTCACATTTTTTTCCATAGATTCATTTGGTTATTATGAATTCTATATACAATCTAAAATTCTATAAAAATTCATAATTTTTTTTAAATTTATAACTCAATTTTGAATCTATTAAACTCTAAATTCAATACACCTAAAGTAACCTTACAAATAAACTATTGTGGAAGAAAAAATAATTAAAAGGTATAATAAGAATAAAAGGAATTTATGAAAAAGAGAAAAAAATGTCTTTTTTTTTGAATAAAGAGAAAAATATGTTGTTTTGCAAGAAAAACCCAAGCCTTCTTCTTCTTCTTCTTCTCCTCCTCTTCTTCTTCTTCTTCTCATTTCTCTACAATTTAGCCTTTTTAAATTTCAAATACAGATAAGTAAGCTTAAAAGCCAGTTTAATCTCCAAGGCACTCTGAAGTGTCACTAAGATAACTGCCTTTAAGAGCCCTAAACTCTCCCATCAAAAATTGAGTGGAGATGAGGATTTCATTCGGTTGAAATTTTTATTTTTGTTAAATGGTTCAGTGATTTAATTATTTTGATTTCAAATTCAAAGGAAATTTTGACATGGAAGGGATGTTTGTTTCCTCAAATGATTGATGTTAATAAAACTAAGCTGCATTTTTTTTTCTTAATGAAAGCTTTGACTATCATACGATTAGATTTTTGTATATATGTTTTCTCCAAACTCCCTAGTATAGGCTTTTGTTTGCACTACTACAGAAATAAGCTATCGACGACATACTTATTTTTATATAGACGTCGGTTAACAAAGAAAACCGACGTTGATACACTAATATGACGGTTATTAACTTTGGCTGGTAATAAAGACGACGGGCCGTCGTATAAAAAACAATCAACGACGGTTATAAACAAAACCGTCGTCTATAATTTAATCAAAGATGATAGTTTATAAAGAAACCGTAGTCTATAAATCCCTAAAACATGTGGCATCCACGTTGCTGCCACATGTCTCTTTGTAGAGAATAGACGACGGTTTCTAAAGGAACCGTCGTCTTTATCTAGGTAACAACGATGATTCTAAGCTAGAACCGTCGTTTTTACCCATTCTTAAAAAAAAAAAATAAAAAAAAAAAAAAGACGACAGTTCTAAGCTAGAACAGTTGTTTTTATCTCAAAAAAAAAAAGGTCGGGCCTGGCTCTGGACCCGTCGTCTTTATCAAAACGGCGTCGTTTTGTAGTCGTGTTATTTGGGTAAAAATGACAGTTTTAGCTTAGAACCGTCGTTTTTAACTTCGTGTTTTGTTCTTTACACGCATCTTCCTCTCATTTTTCCTCACTTCTTTAGAAACCCTAAAGCACCCGCCTTCACTTCTTTAGAAATTCTAAAGCACCCGCCGCTGTTTGCTCATCTTCTACATTGTGGTCGTCGTTTCCTCATCTTCTCCATTGTGGTCGTCATTCCTCATCTTCTCCATTGTGGTCGGATTACTTCTTCATTTCACAAAAACTTTAAGGTTAGTACTCGGCAATCTATTTAAATTGTTTTTAACAAATTGTGAATGCCTTATTCCGTGAAAATATTTGAATCCGTGCATTGAAAAGTTTGAATATTGAATATAATGAATTATTTTGTTTGAATATTGAATGTATTTGTTAAGTTGGTTGTTAATTTGTATATTGTGTATATAATCGAAAATTGTATAAATTATCCGGTGATATATATGAAATCCGATGATATGTATGAACTACCAGTGCATATATTGTGTGAAAAATTGTATATGAGAGTTTTGGTTTAATTAGTAATTTTGTATAAGATTTTTGTAATTAGAATATATTTAATATAATTTTGTTTAAATTTATTTAAAAGCCACTGAAAAAAAAAACACATAGACGATGGTTTTATGTAGAAACCGTCGTCTATGTTGAAATATAGACGACGGTTCCAATCTTAAACCGTCGTCTATATATTTGCCCAGTGGACATCCACGTGGCTTCAGCATGGTTTTAGACGTCGATTTTGAACCGTCGTTGTTTTATGACTATTGATGACGCCTCATTAGACGACGGTTTTGTGTCCGTCGTGTAAACACTTACGACGTCGATTTTTCACCGTCGTTTTTGACCCTATTTTCTAGTAGTGTTGCCAAAACTAATGTTAATGGTAGAGGGAAAGAAGAAAAGGGTGAGAATAAAAAATGGGAAATAAAATTCAGGGGTTTTTATTTTATTAGATGAAATAGAAGCCTTAAAGGAGAAGAAATGAGTAAACTTTTATTTTCAAATATAATTATTAATTCATGGTATAAAGGTTTTTTTATTTGGAAAATTTTACACCATTGTCTTCTAAACTATATATAATTATTACAAGAAAAAATTTAAGGTACATAGTGCCAAACTGTGTAGAGTATATAATACATTGATGTCGATCTGCTTTTATATTTCTAAAAAATCTCATAGCTACTTTTTCAAATATTCTCACAATGCTAAAGGTTCGTTTATTAACGGTAGTATTCCGTTTTTATTTTGAATTTTGAATTTTTGAATTTTAATTTTTGTTTATGGTTTATAGTTTTTGTTTATGGCTTTTGATTTATGTTTTTGCTAAAAATAAAAAAAATAAAAAACAACAACCATTTCTTGATTTTTTTTT
>QANX01004279.1:11315-111380 GCA_003254975.1 Ochetophila trinervis | reverse complement strand
CTCTCATTTTTCCTCACTTCTTTAGAAACCCTAAAGCACCCGCCTTCACTTCTTTAGAAATTCTAAAGCACCCGCCGCTGTTTGCTCATCTTCTACATTGTGGTCGTCGTTTCCTCATCTTCTCCATTGTGGTCGTCGTTCCTCATCTTCTCCATTGTGGTCGGATTACTTCTTCATTTCACAAAAACTTTAAGGTTAGTACTCGGCAATCTATTTAAATTGTTTTTAACAAATTGTGAATGCCTTATTCCGTGAAAATATTTGAATTCGTGCATTGAAAAGTTTGAATATTGAATATAATGAATTATTTTGTTTGAATATTGAATGTATTTGTTAAGTTGGTTGTTAATTTGTATATTGTGTATATAATCGAAAATTGTATAAATTATCCGGTGATATATATGAAATCCGATGATATGTATGAACTACCAGTGCATATATTGTGTGAAAAATTGTATATGAGAGTTTTGGTTTAATTAGTAATTTTGTATAAGATTTTTGTAATTAGAATATATTTAATATAATTTTGTTTAAATTTATTTAAAAGCCACTAAAAAAAAAACACATAGACGACGGTTTTATGTAGAAATCGTCGTCTATGTTGAAATATAGACAACGGTTCCAATCTTAAACCGTCGTCTATATATTTGCCCAGTGGACATCCACGTGGCTTCAGCATGGTTTTAGACGGCGGTTTTGAACTGTCGTTGTTTTATGACTATCGATGACGCCTCATTAGACGACGGTTTTGTGTCCGTCGTGTAAACACTTACGACGTCGATTTTTCACCGTCATTTTTGACCCTATTTTCTAGTAGTGTTGCCAAAACTAATGTTAATGGTAGAGGGAAAGAAGAAAAGGGTGAGAATAAAAAATGGGAAATAAAATTCAGGGGTTTTTATTTTATTAGATGAAATAGAAGCCTTAAAGGAGAAGAAATGAGTAAACTTTTATTTTCAAATATAATTATTAATTCAGGGTATAAAGGTTTTTTTATTTGGAAAATTTTACACCATTGTCTTCTAAACTATATATAATTATTACAAGAAAAAATTTAAGGTACATAGTGCCAAACTGTGTAGAGTATATAATACATTGATGTCGATCTGCTTTTATATTTCTAAAAAATCTCATAGCTACTTTTTCAAATATTCTCACAATGCTAAAGGTTCGTTTATTAACGGTAGTATTCCGTTTTTATTTTGAATTTTGAATTTTTGAATTTTAATTTTTGTTTATGGTTTATAGTTTTTGTTTATGGCTTTTGATTTATGTTTTTGCTAAAAATAAAAAAAATAAAAAACAACAACCATTTCTTGATTTTTTTTTTATGACAAAAATAATTATTTTTGGTAACCATTTTTGTTTTTTTTTTATTTTTATTAATTTTTTGTATTTTTTAAAAACTTTACAAATGAATTTAAACAAATCCATATTCGATTAATGTTGAACACCGAATCTTGGCCATTTAAGGATTCTGGGTCTGGATGGTCTTGGATCCTGGCCCCGACTGGAAGGTCTAAGATCTTGGCCCCGACTGGATGGTCCCGAGTCTTAGCCCCTACTGGGAGATCCAATATCCCAACCCTGATTTGGTGGTCCTGAATTCCAGCACTGACTAGACGAATCATGATCCTGGTCTCGGCCTAGTCCAAGCAGTCCGATATCCTGGCCATGTCCAGACAGAACCTAATATCGGCTTTGTCCAAGCAGTTTCGGGTTTCAACCCAGATCCAGGCCTTGATAGGGAAATTTCAAGTCATGGATCCCAACCTCGTCAGGGCGATCTCAAGTCTTGGATCTGACCCCGACCAAGCAGTTTGTGGCCCCTGGGCGGTCCAGATTTCTTAGCCTTGAGTTCCAGCCTCTACTAAGCAGTGTTGGGTTTCGGTTTGGACCGGATGGTCATAGGTTCCGGCCCCGATCGGGCTGTCTCGGTTCCAGCCTAGACTAGGCTGTCCGAGATTCTAGCCCAACCGGGTGGTCTTTGGTTTCGGCCCCGACTGGGCTATCCCGGGTACAGGCCCTACCGAGTAGTCATGAATACTGGCCCGACTGGGTAGTCCTGGGTACCGGCTCTAATCGGGCGGTCTAGGGTTCCTGCCCGGACCAGGCGGTCTTAGGTACCTGCCTGGACTGGGCAGTCCCAGATTATGGCCTGGACAAAGCGGTCCCGGATTCCAGCCCCATTGGGTTGTCTCACGTTCCGGCCATGACTGGGCTATCCCGGATTCTGGCCTGGACCTGCCTATCCTGGATTCTAGCCTGGACCAGCTGGTCCCGGCTTCTGACCTCGACCGGGCGATTCCGGCTTCTGGCCTCGACTGGCCTGTCCCAGGTTTCGGCCCAGACTGAGCAGTCACGGGTTCCAACCCAGACCAAGCGGTCTTGGGTTCCAGTTGACCAGGAGGTCTCGGGTTCCGGCCTCAAACGGGTGATCCTGGGTACCAGCCTCGATAGGGCACACCTGAGCTTTGGCCCCAACAAAACAGTCTCGGGCTCCGACCTCGATCAGGTAATCCTAGTCTCTGGCCCTGGCTAGGTGGTCCCATGTTCTGACCATGTTTGAGTAATTCGTGGTCTCGGCCACATCTGAACGATGTCAGTATGGGCGTTTTCAGGTTCAAGCCTTATTCGAGTTATCTTGTATTCTGGCATTATGAAGGATAAAAAAAAATTGAAAAGTGAAAATTGTTATTGTTTTAAAAAAAATAAAATTTCATTTTTATTTTTAGTTTTTTCAAAAAAATAAATGAAAATGGTTATCAAACTCATTTTAATTTTTTATTTTCAAAAAAATAAAAAATAAAAACTAAAAATAAAAATGAATGAGTTATCAAACGACACCTCATTTATCGACTTCAGCTTTAAAGCACAAACATCTGCTTCAGTAGTATACTTTTCATATCTACACTTTTGAGATCATATGTTCGAGTCATGTACTTTTCCCTTTTAGATTAAAAAATTATTGTAATCGTTGATGGGATGTAATTTATATATATTTTATATACCTTAATACTTGATTTGAGCATGTTTTATTCACTTAAAATGGATTAATTTATATTTTTCTATGTTTTAGGTGGATTTGAGCTTAAAGGGATGAAAAATGAAGAAACAGTGGCAAAATGGTAATTAAACATAAAAATTTAAGAAGCAGTGGCAAAACCGTAATTAACTGGACGTTGGCAGCAAGGCAGTGCAGCCCAGGTGCAATGCCCAGGCGCCTGGATGGGCGCGAATTTGAGCGTTTAGGCTCGTTTTTGTGACTTTTTAGCCCTAGATTTTACTATAAATATGTTTTATCATTATTGAAAAGAGGAAAACCGGTTTTAGAGCAAAAACAACAAAGAATTGAGATTTCNAATTTATATATATTTTATATACCTTAATACTTGATTTGAGCATGTTTTATTCACTTAAAATGGATTAATTTATATTTTTCTATGTTTTAGGTGGATTTGAGCTTAAAGGGATGAAAAATGAAGAAACAGTGGCAAAATGGTAATTAAACATAAAACTTAAGAAGCAGTGGCAAAACCGTAATTAACTAGACGTTGGCAGCAAGGCAGTGCAGCCCAAGTGCAATGCCCAGGCGCCTGGATGGGCGCGAATTTGAGCGTTTAGGCTCGTTTTTGTGACTTTTTAGCTCTAGGTTTTACTATAAATATGTTTTATCATTATTGAAAAGAGGGGAACCGTTTTTAGAGCAAAAACAACAAAGAATTGAGATTTCTAACAACTATGAGTAGCTAAATCTCTCTCTTGGAAAAGAGTATTGTTCATTGCTAAAGTATAAGGTGTGAGACTTGGTTTATAAGTTTTAATTCAATTTTAATTATTCAATTTGTGTTCTTCCAATTTATTTGTTTATTATTCAATTCTCTTTTGATAATAATTTGGATCCGTTATATTTATTCGTGGATTGGGTATTTGCTAATTAGGAGTTCAATCGTATTGAATGTTCTATGTTTGGTAGCACTTTGATTTTAATAATTGCATGCTAAGCTTTTATTAATTTCTTAGGAGAATGCAAGATAGATTGAAGTTTTACAACGTTTGTAGGACTTGTTTATTGTTGGTTGCTATTGTTCTTAATGCTGTTATGATTTGATTTAGATCACGTTGGTTTAGAGATTTCAGAATTAGGATTATTTTACGATCGTATTTGAATTAATTAATTGTGAGAGTTAGAATAAAATTGGCCGTGCTATTTTATTCAATCCAACATTGAATGATTATTTTTGGATATATTTTTGTCTGTAGTCACCTGTTCTTTAGTAATTGAAGATACTCTGACCCAAAGTTTTCTCCAATTGTTATTTTCAATATTTATTAATTTGTTTGCTTTAATAATTGAACTTCCCAACATAAAATTTCCTTTTTGTCTTTTTAATTTTACTTTAATTGGAATAAAAATAATTTGATTATCAGTCTCTGTGGAATCGACCTGAACTTGCTGCTACTATAGTAGTATTTTAATTCAGTAATTAATTTTGGTGTTAACGACATGCATCAATCGTGAACAATTTATTGGATCACAAAAACAATATATGTAATATGCAGGGTTTGGACATGCAGCGGGATGTAAGCTCAAGCTTTTCCATAAAAGTGAATTTCATTTTTATTTATTAAAAAATAAATAATGATATAAATAGTACTTTTCATATTACCTATTGACTAATAACGAACTCCACTTGCTATTAAAGATCCAGCCAGCACCACTTGATCTAAAAAACTCAAATTTTGTGAAAGGCAGGCTAAAATTAGGTTATATACTTTAACACTAACAAACTATTAGTAGCTCATATAAATGTAATGTAGCTCCTCCACCATTGCTCTGTCAGCAAGAAATAATGGAGAGATTCCTTGGCAATTGGCAAATACAAATCTCATCACTGCAAAATATTTAGCTACTCAGAGGCAAATTTCTTTGAAGAGCTCAAGGATGTATTGGATAAATTAACGACGTGTCTCACCTCCTAGAAAGGTAATTAGAAGCATACCAAGTGATCATCTGCATTGCAGAGATAGCATTTGCATGCCTGCATCCAAGTCCACAGTCTTGGCCAACTAAAAAGCAAGTAACTCAGAGGCTATTAGCTAATTAACCTTGCTATCATCATTTTCGGAGCCTCTCTTCATCTGATTGCGTTCTGGACATCCTGAACATCTCCAATTTTCGTTCAGTTGGTCATAGTGGTCCTAGTCATTCTTCCACTTTTTTTTTTTTACCTGTTTTAGACTAAGAATACCAAATTCTTAAATGAATTAATTAACCAAGATATTTAATAACAAAATTAGGTTCTTTATGTAAGTTATAACAAGTACATTAGGAAAAGCCGTGAAAAACCTTTATTGATGAACCAATATATTTATACATGTTAGCCATAAATGGGTCATAATATCAGAAAAATATTATGGAGAAGATTATGCCATAATGTTGGAGCCATTTATGCACATAATATCATAAATTAATTTGATTGATTTGATTCCTGTATAGTTTTCTAATAGGGTTATATTCAATCGGTACAGTTATATTTTTTCAATACAAATACAGCTGGGCCTTTATTAGGTAATAAATCAAATAATAATTAAAAGAATAAATTTATATATATAAAAGGAAACTATAAAATTTGAAGATTGAGAAATATCAGTCCTAATACTTAAAATATACTTTGCTGAGCATTCTTTCTGATACAAAAATAGTTGAATAATATAATGGCTGCTTTGGCAAGGCATCAACAAAAAGACATTAATTTAAATATGGTGGACTTATAAAGCTAGGTGCTAGGTACCACTACACTAGAGAAATAACATGAAATTCCCACTGATGAATTTAAAATCATTTATTGACCAAGTAGTTTCAGCACACCATTAACAGTCAAATTTTTTAAGCTTACAACTAAGCAGTCATAAGATACTCTCGATCTTTTCTGATTAAAGAATGACTAATGAAAAAAACGGGGATTCTTTTCCTTCTCTCTGTTTCACATAAATATATATATATATATATATATAATATTTGATGAGTCTTTTTAATATTAATTACAGTATATTCTTTATTTTCCTTATATATATCTGCACGTTTTTGGGTAACATACAATCATAAAACCATATATAATATATGATATATTATAAGGTCACAGTAGTTGAAAAAGAAGTGTTTCTAATAGATCCATAAGATTCCAATTCTCATATTCAAAAACAAAATAATCCTATCTGTTCCTTTATCAAATGGGGTTATGAATATAATATTAATGAATAATGTTGGCATGGGCGGCTATATATATCCAACAGATTAATTTGTTGGAGACACTCTCTAGTGTGTCAGACCACCGGATTTTTCAATTTTGTTTGGAGCATTATACCTCCAAACTATATGATAAAGTTTTGAAAGAATCCAGAGTTGAGAAAGTCATTTGCAAACACTGATCTTCCTATACTGTTTTTCCATCTATCTTTCCCTAAAAATGGAACCATCACTCAAGGTATTAACCACCAACAAGATTGGAAGGTTAGTCTTATTCACTTCTATTAACATCATCATCATTTTTCTAGCTCCTTCTTCCTCTGCAGAAGCAATTGCACAACAAGGAAATGAATTGGAGTCCCTTCTCAAATGGAAGGACAGCCTTGAATTGGAGTCCCTTCTACCCTCGTGGAGTCCTCTGCCTCCTCACAACTCCTCCACATCATCTTCAACAAATTCTTCTCACAACTTCAATATGGCAGGTAGCAGAAGCCCCTGCAAATGGGCTGGAATCACTTGCAACGAGGAAGGAAGTGTCACTAATATAACCCTTCGAAGCAGCAATCTTCGAGGTAGGCTTGAAAACTTCAGCTTCTCATCGTTCCCCAACTTACTCGTGCTTGATCTGTGTAACAACAGCCTTTATGGAAGTATTCCATCTCATATTGGTAACCTCTCTAGCCTCACCTACCTTGACTTGAGTCAAAATCATCTATCCGGAAATATTCCATCTGGAATATGTCTATTAACAAGTTTAAAATACCTTTATCTGGATAACAACGATATTTCTGGATCCATCCCTCAAGAAGTAGGACAGCTTAAATCTCTCATCAAGCTTTGGTTGAACAAAAACAATCTGACTAGCTCAATCCCTGCATCTATTGGAAACTTGAGCATGTTATCCAAACTAATCCTTAGTCAAAACCATATTAATGGATACATTCCTCAAGAAGTAGGGCAACTTGAATCTCTTGTCGAGCTTTTTTTGAACGAAAACCATCTGACTAGCTCAATCCCTGCATCTATTGGAAACTTGAGCATGTTATCCAAGCTACACCTTGGTCAAAACCATATAAATGGATACATTCCTCAAGAAGTAGGACAGCTTGAATCTCTTCATATGCTCTCCTTTGATGACAACGATCTTGTTGGATCAATCCCTGCATCCATTGGAAAGCTAAAATCCCTTACACACTTCAGTTTGACCAACAACAACTTGAATAGTTCCATTCCTCATGGATTATTCAACAATCTAACCCAGCTGGAGACGCTGCAACTTGCCGACAACGAATTGTCTGGATTCCTTCCAGAAAATATCTGTGTCAATGGAAGGCTTAAAAAATTTGTAGCATCTTATAACAAATTTAGAGGCTCCATTCCAAAAAGCTTGAGAAATTGCAGCAGTTTGGTCAAGGTTTCACTCAAATGGAATTTACTAACAGGAAATATATCAGAAGAATTCGGAATATACCCAAACTTAGACCATATGGACTTGAGCAACAACATGTTTGTGGGAAAGCTAACTGGAAACTGGGGACAGTGCCATAAACTCGCTTTGTTGAACCTCTCAAACAACAAAATTTTAGGTGAGCTACATCCTGGACTTGGGAAAGCTACAGAGTTGCGTAAACTTGACCTCTCTTCCAATCTTCTAGAAGGGAAAATTCCAAACGAGCTCGGACGTCTAAACTTTTTAAACATTCTGAACTTGAACAACAATACAATTTCTGGGGAAGTTCCTGCAGAAATCGGAATGCTGTCTGACCTTCAGCAACTTGAACTTGCATCCAACAAACTAAGCGGATCGATTCCTGTTCGTCTGGGACAGTGCTCAAACCTGAGGCACTTGAACTTGAGAATGAACAGGTTCAGTGGAAATCTTTCATTCCAGATTGGGAATTTGAAATTTCTCGCAAGTCTTGATCTAAGTCACAATTTAGTTGTGGGACGCTTGCCTCAGGAGTTGGGATATTCGCGTATGTTAGAGACATTTAACTTGTCCCACAACAATCTCTCTGGCCCAATACCATCCACGATCCAAAACTTGGAAAGCTTGATATCTATTGATGTATCCTACAATCAATTAGATGGACCTATCCCCAACATCAAAGCCTTCACTGAGGCCCCAAAAGGCGCATTGCAGAATAATAAAGGCTTGTGCGGCAACAACACTAGTTTAAAGCCTTGTCCTGTACCTAGCAATAATCAGGTTGTAATAGTTTCAGTTATAGTAGCTATCTCTGGNTCAAATAAATACAAGTCAAGCACAACTGAATTACAAAATAAAATGGCTAAAAATATGCTAACATGACTAAGAAATAGCAACAGCCATAACAACTACTTTCATAATAGAAAACAAAACTGATTTCCTAAAGACCAGGTCAAACAAATACTATCAGCTCCTGAGACACTCAACAGGGTTCATGAAGAAATAGTTGAGGCCACAGACAACTTTGACCCCAAATATTGCATTGGGGTTGGAGGGTGTGCAAGTGTTTATGAAACACTGTTGCCAACCGGACAAGTCGTTGCAGTGAAAAAATTCCATGAAAATGATGGAGAGGCCTGCGGTAAGGAAGCTTTCAATAGTGAGATTAGCATGTTGACCAAAGTACGCCACAGAAATATCATTAAGCTTTTTGGATTCTGTTTGCATACTAGATACTCATTTTTGGTGTATGAGTTCATGAAAAGGGGAAGCTTGTTTAAGATACTAAGCGATGATGCAAAGGCGAAGGAGTTGGAATGGACTAGGAGAGTGAATATAGTCAAAGGTTTAGCCAATGCCATCTCCTATTTGCACCATGAGTGTGTTCCAGCTGTAGTTCACAGAGACATATCCAGCAAGAATGTTCTGTTGGATGCAGAATATGAAGCTCGTATTTCTGATTTCGGTTCAGCTATAAATTTGCATCCTGGGTCCTCAAATTGGACTTCATTTGCAGGAACTTTTGGATACTCGGCTCCAGGTAAGTTTTTTCATCAGCTAGGCTTTCATTAGTAACTACTTAATGCATTATTTTTTACTCTGTTTTGTAACCAGACAAGCTCATATTGTCTCCATTTTATCCATTCACAACATCTTAATTACAGAAATGATATATTTTTGTTTTTATTTTAGCAAAAGATTACTTTCTAATTAACTTGAACATATCCATTTATCTTGCAGAGCTTGCTTATACAATGGAAGTAAACGAGAAGAGTGACGTGTACAGCTTTGGAATTGTAACATTGGAAGTGATTATGGGGAAGCATCCAGGAGATCTCGTCTCGTCTCTGTCAACATCATCAATAGCAGTAGCTGATCAAATTCTACTTAAGGATATATTAGATGAACGTCTCTCAACTCCATGGAAGCAATTAGAAGACCAAGTTGCCTGCATTGCGGAGATAGCATTTTCATGTCTGCATCAAATTCCACAGCTTCGGCCAACCATGAAGCAAGTTTCTGAGAAGCTATCAATTTTTTTATCAGCATCATTATCAGAACCCTTTCATACAATTACATTAGAGAAACTGTTTGATCCCGAAACTTTGACATACTGAATAATTTATAAACTCCTCCAGTATTTTATTTTTTTTGGTATTATAAACTTTGACATATTATTATGATTATGGACCAGTGAATTACATTTTATCAAAAAGTCAAAACGTACGTAATAAGCAATTTAGATTTGCAATACACCCCCCTGACCAAGACCAGCAATTAATTTCAAATATTAAAAAAATTGGAAAAAAAATAAATTGGTAGAGAGAGAAAGAGAAGAGAGTGACTTTGACGCATACAGAGATTTCAGTTTTCCATTTTACCATTATTTTTTTAATATTTAAATTTATCTCAACTATTTTTTTAATCCAATAGTTATTAAATGCTCTGTGAATTACAAGTCCAACCAGAAATATCTAAGAGAGAAAAGCTTTATATATTATACATATAGGACTAATTGCAATTTAATATTTTTTAATTTGAAAAATTACATTTTTAATTATTATATTTAAAATGTTGTAATTTAGATTTTGTAAGTTTCAATTTGTTGCAATAAACCCAAAATGTCAAATATTGATACCTAACTTCCTTTTATGATATTTACCCAAAAAAAAAACTTCCTTTTATGAAATGTGGCGACCGAGGAGTATTTTCTTTATATTAATAATAATTTTATTAATTTTAAATGGAAAATGTATAAAATTTCTTAATTTAAAGAGGAACATAACATGAGTTGACCTAACAAATTTTAACACGATCCATTAACACGACACGAATACGAACATTTTTTACGGATTCAGATTTATTTAAAACGAGTTGGGTTGATAATGAGTTGACATGTTATGAACCTGTTATCTTAACGGGTTAACACGCGAAAACTCATAAGACCCATTATGAATTCATTAATCTTTAATGACAATTTAGTAATTTAACTAAAAAAAAAAAAAAACTAAATAGTTAATGTTAGATTACTTACCATCCGTCTTTGCCTAGCTCCCAACCTCAAATTTCAATTTAGCCCATGCTTTTGCGATTTGATAGCCATTTGCATTTTTGCTATTTTTACGCTTAATTTTCTCCTTCAAAATGACCATTTTTCTCTGGTTTTGAACTCAAAGTTTCTTAGACCTAGTTTACTCTGTAAATTCTTTTAAAGTGAGTATGAAACTTCTAATGTTAATGGCGTTTTTGTATAATTTTTATATGTATTTTTTTTCTCAATGTATAATTTTATGGGTATTTTAGTGCTTCATTACTTTTTAGTATGAACTATGAACTATAAATCAAATATATTTTTTATTTTTAAAAAAAATAATTTTGAAAATAAATTTAACGTGTTAACGGGTTAGATAACGGGTTACACGACAATTTTATGAACATGTTTGGGTTTATATATTTCAACACGAAAGCTTAACGAGTCGGGTTTGGATGAAATTTTTTTTACACGGACACAAATACTACATGTCACGACACGTTGCCATGTCTAAACATGACTCGAACTCACTTTACGACTGTAGATATGAAGAATAAACCAATAGTAATAGCAATTTTGTTTTTATAATTGTATAATTTTATGCAAGGTCTATAAAATTAATTGACATTTAAAATTTCTATTTTTAAAATATTGCATATTTGTCCAATCCTAATTAAAAATAATTTGTTTATATGGGTCACATGAGATCATTGATTTTTTTAAATTCTAAATTTTTTGAAATAAAATAAAATTTAATAATGAAAATGCATCATTTATAAATAAAAATATATTATTTTCTGGAACACATTTAACCAACATAAAGGGAAAACCTTAACCAACAATCATGGTGGTTTCATCAGTAGTATTATAAATATATTATTAGAGTGTGCAAATAAAATTTCACATTGGCAAATTCTAAAAGTATCTAAAAAGTTTAGATTACTCTTTTTATTGGGGTAATCTTTTATAACTGTTTTAGGGTAAATTTCAAGTTTTAACAAGTGATATCAGAGCCGGGACCAAACAATGTCATGTGCATGTGCAAAATGAACTTTGGCATGAATTGAATGGTGGCGGATCGTGGTGAAAAGTAACCCTATAATTGTCAGTTAAAACATGATAACCAAATCAACGTAAATTGTGATGGATGGTTGGACATCATTCCTCTTTTAGTAAAGTCTCGGATTCGAGTTTTTTAAATATAGTAGATTTTCACTGGGAGAGGTTTACCCCTTAGTGGGCTTACTCGGCTCGAACTGGATTAGAAAAAAAAAATGTAATACTTCGATACCGACGTGTCAATTGACCNACCAACAATCATGGTGGTTCCATCAGTAGTACTATATATATATATATATATATTGTTAGAGTGTGCAAATAAAATTTCACATTGGTTAAACAGTTATCTAAAAAGTTTGGATTACTCTTTTTATGGGGGTAACATTTTATAACATTTTTAGAGTAAATTCTAAATTTTAACAAGGAGTACAAAAGTCAAAACTCAAATAATGCCATGCGTATGTGCAAAATGAACTCTGACATAAATTGAATGATGGTGGATCCTAGTGAAAAGTAACTCTATAATTGTCAGTCAAATCATGATCGCCAAAATTTCTTGTCGAGATGGTAGGCCAACGGAGACCTCCATGCTAATCATTTTGACATAGGTGCGTTTTGGTAATTAAATTTTTATATATATTTTTGAAAATGTAGAAATTGAAAAAAAAAGTTTTATTTAAAGGGTTGCTCAATCTTTCATGATTTCATAATTTCTATTTTGTACGAAATTTAATTAAATAAAAGTATTAAATATCAAAATTAATTTTATAGTTTTTAAATGACATTATACAATTATAGAATATACTAAAATGTAATTTATTTTTAATTTTTTTTAATTTTTCTCTATCCTCATGTCGTCTATTCAATATCCATCATTTCCACTGAAATCCACGATTTCTACTAAGAACAATATTAAATAAGAGAATATATATTCCATAATTATTGACAACGTCCCCAAACCATGATAATATATAATAATACAAAGAATGCATATGCTACTGAACTAAGAACATATTTCTCCATCTTAATCACAGACTATTACTACTTTTGAGAGAGAGAGAAATATAAATACAATTTATAAATATTTACTTGTACAATATAAAATAAATTAATTTTAGCAATTAGCTAGTCAAATATATATGTACGTTAATTGGTAGAACTAGCCTTCTTTGTAGAGCCACCAACTCCCCCTCTAATAGTACTGTTGGCATTATTTCCAGATCTTGAGCTTTCAAAAGAATCCCTGATCTCCTCCTTCAATGGCCTAATGCTGTTAGTTTTTCCACCGGGGGGGCCCTTGCTGATATCTTTACCGGAAGGCTTACGACATGTTCTGTAATTCATCAACCAACAAAACAGTTATATATATATATATATATCTTAATTCCATTAATAATTGTCATCTAAAACTAAACGATCATTTTATCATGCTAATTGTGTCACAAATATTAATTGAACATTAATATATAGTTTTTTAATGAATATTTCTTTATTAATTAAGATTAACTCTTTCTAAACAAATTAATATATGAATAATATATATTTTTTATCATTTTGATTATATAAAGAAAGAGATGGGAAAACAATAATATATTTGCATGCAATTAATTCTGAATTTGTGAATTAGAAAAATTTGAAGCCTGCTTACATAATGGCGGTTCTACTGTTGTAAGGCTTGCGAATTTGTATTCGGTTGTGCTGTTGGGTGATCTTGATTGGCATAGTACCCATGAAGCTACCCACAAAAGCCATGTGAGCAAATACTGAAGAGAATGAACTTTTCTTGCTGAAATACTCTCTGATCGATGAGCTACTCGGAACCACCAGTTCTTTGCAAGATTGTGTGGGTTCTCACTTCTCAGAGAGCATAAAAGAAAGATAAATATATATAGACAGAGACTATATTGACCACGTTTCCATTAGTATATTTAATAATGCAAATTGGACTCTGTCTTTGTTGCTTTTTGTTTTGGAAAATAATATGTCTTCGTTTTTTTTTTTTTTTTTTCAAATACTGAAATCTATTGGCTTTAGGGAATTTGACTGTGTCTCATATAGAATTTCATATTTGAAGTCAAACACATACATATTTGACCGTTGAATTTGAAGACCAGATCTTGGTAATTCAATCGGATATATAATATAGCTTTTAAATTTTGGTTGACCAAGTTTGAAGTGCTCAATTATTAATTTCCTATTGAAGAAATTCAAATCGTGCATTCTCTTTTTCTTTCTTGTTAGATTTTTTTTTTCTTTACATGTGTGTGTGTGTGTTTGTATACCAGAGTTCCACCCTCCTTTCATCATTCAAAGAAATTTGTAAAAATAAATTCGGAGACCACTTTCACATGATATAATTCACATGCGATCAGTGCTATATTAGAAAAACAATTTTTGTGGACGCCTTTGGCAGCCCGCTCTAAACCACAAAATTACTGCATCAGTATTTTTGTGGGCTAGATGCACTTCAGTATGTTTGGTGCAACGCCTAATACAGGCGCACAACACAATTTTTTTGCTATCACATTTGGAAATTTTTACATATTTTTTCCTGGTATAACTTAATAGTTAATACAGTGTCCACTATTTATTAGGTTTGTCTACAGTACAACTCCAAAGGTTGTATGGGAAACAAATAGTACCTGCTAACCGGTTAGAAAAAAAAAATACAAAAAAATAAATTCTAGTGTGATAAATTATCATATTAAACTGTATCATATTAAATTTTTTATTTAATTTATATTCTGTGCTGTTTAAATTTTTTATAAAATTTTAATATTCTGTAATTTGATAAATTTATACATTAAATATTCTATGTACATTTATTCTACCTTAAAACTATCTAAAGCATCAATCGGCAAATAAATTTCAGCATCATTCAAAATTCACAAAGTTTAATGTTTAAGTTTTAATTTTTATATATTTTGATAAAAAATAAGTTTTGGTTAGGTCCTTTAAAAAAAATAAGTGAGATTTTTATGTTCATGTGAAAGAATGTGAGTTTTAGTTGGAATTTTTTTTATTGAAAAATTAATAAAAATCTTATTTTTTTTAATGTAAATTTATTAAACTATAAAATATTAAAATGTATTTATGTACAAATATTTCAAACCTTTTTGGCAAAAATTAAAAAATCGGTTTTTTAGCTCTTCCTCCTCTCCGGCCTACTTCTCCTTCTACTCCGACCTTCAACATGAGTAGTATTTTATTATTGTTATTTTTTTTCCCTCCTTTCTTCCCAAATCCCACCCACCAACAGAAAGACAATCGGCGAGTTAATCTTCCTCTACATCGTCGGCCTTGCGGTGGTCCCATTTTGGTAAAATTTCGACCATCATTCGTTCCAAACCCTATTGCTAATTTGTTCTGATTATTGTTTTTGTGATGGGTTTATCGATTTTGGTTAATGTTTTTTTTTCTTTTTTTTGGTCCAGGTGGTCGTAGTGACCACACAACAAAGAGGGTTAGATTCTTAGTCCGCCTGTAGTTCAAGTGAAATTGCGACGAAACATCCCAATAAAAATCTTTTAATTTCTTTGAAACCCTTTTGCTAAGTTGTATTGTTTTGCTGATGGGTTTTTGGATTATGGATATTGTTCGTTGCAATGGGCATTTGTGAATTTCCTTCAGTTATGTTAATTATATATAGAATGTTTGAGATCCAGTGTCCTAAGGTATGGAAACCCTCTACAACCAGAAGTATATAATTGACAGGACATGATAAGAAACACTAACCACTGCTTGCCAAGGCGCTGACCCATTGACTGGTTGCTGTTCACCGAGGCAGTCTCCGAGCATGTTGGCAACATAACCAGCACTGCAACAACATACAGCAGCATTAATATTGGCTTAACTGTTAATTTGGTAGCTACTCATAGGAAGAGGAATCTTGTGTGCATCAATGCTTAAAAAGGTGCTAATTTATATGGGAAAAAAAATGGAATGCTGTTTGAGATTACTGATTGGAAAAGAGTAGATCTCATGCAGGAGAAATGACCCTGATTGTTTTCAAATACGGCACCACCGCATAAAACATGCATGTATGTAACGACTGTATTATATTATAAATTCAACTCAGTTGATCTGAGAGACTAAAGAGAGACGTCCTGTTATGCTATTTGTAACCAAATATTTTGTGGATATTTATTAGCTGTTACTGAAGCTAGCTAGGTGTGTTGTATCTTTTGTCCTCCATCGATCTCCAAAAATATAATTTCTATGGATGCATCATATAACTTCGTCTCTTCAAGAAAGCAAAGAGCATTTTGCAATTGATGTTTTATATGGTAACTAGACCAAAATAAATATGGTGACCAAGCAATATAATGATGTGTGTATTTGGAGTGGGATATATCTTATAGGGTAGTAATTGAATAAAAAAATGTAGGTATATAGCTTGTTTTTCATTGGTGAAAATGTAGGTATATAGCTATAAAGCTTTAACCACGTACACTTGCATAATTTGTACGCATAAAGCAACACTTTTTTGATGTGGGGGATGGGGATGAGAGATGAGGGATTGTATTCCATATTTAATTGTTAATTTCAAACTTCAGAAAATTCACAATTTCTTCATATAATGAAGTGGAAATACAAATTGAATTACAAAAGTATTTTATTTTATTTTTCTTTATAATAATTATTAATTTAAAATTACGTTGTTTTATTCGTCATATTTTCTTAATAAATATAAATTGTTTTATTCCTCTCCTTTTTCTCTCCTCTCTCTTCTTTTCTCTCTTGACAAATTGAGATCTGTTAATTTAAGTTAAAAATATTTTTTTGTTTTTTTCCTCTCTTTCCGAACCCTCCTCCCTCTCTTTCTCTCTCTTCTTCTCCACAAACATGTATCCCTCTTTTTCAATTCATCTTTTATTTTCTTCTCTCTTTCATTTTCTGTTGGAACCTTTCCAAGCAAATGTACAACACTGATAACAAATTATCCTTCAGTTTCTTTGATTGACAAAAAAATAAAAATAAAAATAAAAATAAAAAGAGAAAGAGAGAAAGAAAGAAAGAAACTTTAACTTTAAAACACTTTATTTTTATATTTTTATAAGAGTTGAGAGAGATAGAGATAGAGAAGAAATAGATGAGAGATAAAACAAAACAATTAATTTTAAAAATATTTTTATTTTTATATTTTTATTAGAGAGAAGAGAAAATCATGAAAGAGAAAAATAAAGAAAAGCGTGTGAGAAGGAAGAGAGAGAAAGAGAATGAGAGAGACGAGGATATTAAGAATGTTTTATAATCCCAACTAAGAAAGAAAATGTCAAATTGGCTAATGGTAAAAGGTATTAATGAAATGTTACAGATTACAGAGTTTATCCAATAATAAATATGAATAAACTATTATAAAAGATATATATGGTATTTTTTTTTTTAATAAAAAATATTGCCACTTAAAGTAAATTATTTATAATAAAAATTTTAGACTTATCAATAATAAGATATTATTTGTGATAATTTTTATTTTAATAAAATGAAGACATTTTTATTCTAGAATTTTTTATATTATATATATTAGTTATTATTTTATCTAGAACTTACAATATATGTGGCATAAAAATAAATATTGTTTAAATCTAGATGGTATAAATGCATAAATCAATTCAAAAATTGTTCTCTAATGGTAATGTGTACAAAGATTATTTATGATTATTAATTAAATATTTTTAGTTTTTAAACAAATTAGATATTTAAAGAAAATTTTAATTTTTAAAAAATCTGATAATGTCTAACAGAGCTTTTTAAAGTAGACATTCATCTTAATAATGTCTGAACTATTTTGGCTTAACATTCATTCTAAGTATTATCTTTATATGCCATCTTTTCAAAGTAATATATATATATATATATATATATATATATGTTTGTTTATGTTGTATGTTAACTTTAGCAATCCACATTTTATTTCTAATGGAAAATGTAAATTGCTGTAAATGTGACATAAAAATATACATTATTTAAATTTATATAGCATAAGTGCACAATAAATTCAAAAATTATTCACCAATGATAAAGTGTACGAAGACTATTTATAATTATTAATCAATTATATATTTTATTAAGTATTTTTAGTTTTTGAACAAATTAAATTTCTAAAAAAACTTAGCAATGTCTAGAAATATGCATTCACTTTGATAATGTCAATGTCATGCTAGCACTACATTCAGTATAAATGTCACAATTGGAGCAAATTTTTTTAAAATAATATCTATATGTACTTATATATGTCATAATAATTTTAACAATACACATTTTATTTGAGATGCTTTTAGACAATCTACACCTATAAATGTGATGGGCTAAATCGAAATCCAAAATTAATTAGGAAATTAAGAATTTAGAGATAGTTGTGAGCGATGAACAGCATGTACATTGTGATTAATTAATTAACCCTAGCTATATATAATTTCAAGTTGTTTCTTAAATCCCAAGTAAGCAAGTGGTTATTACCGACGGCAACAGGCTTCACTCCGACTACTACAAAATCAAGAGGAAAAAAAAAAAACAAACAAACAAACTTTCAATCTGCTTTCAAATTTGTTCCCTGAACCATAATTATCTTTGCTTTTCTTTGCCTCTCTCTCTAGAAACGAATTGAAGGAAAAAAAAAAAAAAAGAAAGAAATTAGAATGAAGAGGATGGACTTCAACTTCAAAAACAACCAGTCCCAGTCGATATTGATATGACATCTTCGGCGTTGCTTTGAAGGTTTCTGATCAAGACAAACGACGCCGATCGTCGTCGTCATCGTTGAATATGGTTCGTAAAACTACTAAAAGATCATCATGAAATACTACTATTAACCAGAAGACGAAGCGGAAAGGAAGACCGTCCAACTTTCTACGGCGGCGAAAGTAGATGATGTGGTTCAGGTTTGGTCGTTTAGGGTTGGACAAAACTCTTCACTTGGCTCTTGCTGTGGTTGCCAAGGCTAGGCGCGCGTCATCGTGCACTTCGCTTTAATTAAAATTTCATAATTAGTATATAATGCTGATCACTTTGCTCATAATCACTTTGCTCTGATTCAAAAATCTTATCCTCGTTATGTTTTAATGTTTATCTTAATTAGTTTTTTAATATGTTCTTTTTATTTTGTTTTATATTTCTAAACAAATTTTTTTTTCCTCACTTTACTTTTTTCTGTTATTTCAAAAATCATATACTATTCTACATCATCAAATCGAGTCATATACATATGGTTTTATAAAATATTGTAATAGTAGTCTTAAAACTTGTGCAATCCTAAATAAAAATAGTGTAAAATATAAATAGAAGAAATGAATCTTTTTACAGTACAACCATGTAAAATAGTTGTACTAAAATAATTAGATCCGTGAATAAAATAATATCGTTTAAAATAAAATAATATTTTTTCATATTTGAAATAATATTATCTATAAAAAGAGTAATATATTAATATTACTTCATAAAAAATTTGTTACTTTATTTACGGATAATTTTACTTCATCACTATTGTTGGTAATATTATTTTATTTATGAACAATATTACTTAATATTGTTCATAAAAAATATATTTAACTCAACACAGGCAACCGACTTTCTACATTAAAGTCTCGTGGCCTCTATTTCAAAAGCAGGTCTTTAAGATAAAAGAGTATAGGACAAATAAATGATCCTTTGGGGATGCAATTAGAATTTAAATTCGATTTAGCTATTATTATTTTCATTCTCTACTGGAAGATTTTTCTATCATTATGAGCTAATATATTTGGAAACTCACCCCATTAGCAATAAAGTTTACATGAACCTGACTCCCCTAAAAATATTATTGTTCCAAATTAAAACCCCTTTTTCAAAACTTACAGGATCCATCTTGATTTAGTACGTTACTTTAAAAAACAGTGTAGATCTTATATATATAATTATTAACCGAAACTTTTGTGTAACCCAATTTGGAAATATATACACCAAACTATGACATAAGTACCTCTTCAAATTGTCTAACCAAGAATTACATGAAATTTGCTTCCATGTAATACCTTTACAAAAGGATGCAACAAAATTCAAATAAGAAATTCAAAATCCTTGCTCAACTTTGTCAGTTTCTTCATCACTCTAAATTTACATTATAAAGATCCTGGAGAAGCTTTTGGGATGAAGAATCTTCATGGTGATCATTCTTACTGGGGAGAGAAATTGAAGAATCAATCCATGGACCATCCATAGACTGGCCTCTTTGATGACTATCTTGTGAGATTGAAGAGACGTGTGTTTGGCTGTCTTGTGACAGCATTTCAAAGGCTTTAAATCTTGCATCTGCATCGGCTGAATTCCGTTTGATGATCGGTGCTTCGACCGGAATATCACCTACAAGCATGCGGACTACAGATGACATGGGTGGTCTGAGAGTAGGAGATGGGTTGGTGCATAAGAGTGCCAAGTTAAGCATTGTCATGGCCTCCCTTTTGGAATAGTTTGAACCAAACGATCCACAACACAGACCCCATTGTTGCTTCCGATATTTCTAATTAAACTAATGTTCTTTATACCAAATGAGAAGCAAATAAGAGACCCAAACAGAGAGAAACAGAGGGATTCAGAGCTGGGAGTGGTTGGTTATAAGGGAAAAGAAGATCGTTTAGTAAAACGAAAACTAGCAAAATAGAAGAGAACACGAAAAAATATAAATATAAATAAAAATATATATTTTTTATTTGTTTTCTTTTGTTTCACAAAACATGGAAAGCAACAAAAACACACAAGTGTTTACGAGTACGGTCGGAGGGANATTAATTAAAATTTCATAATTAGTATATAAGGCTGATCACTTTGCTCATAATCACTTGCTCTGATTCAAGAATCTTATCCTCGTTATGTTTTAATGTTTATCTTAATTAGTTTTTTAATATGTTCTTTTTTATTTTGTTTTATATTTCTAAACAATTTTTTTTTTCCTCACTTTACTTTTTTCTTTTATTTCAAAAATCATATACTATTCTACATCATCAAATCGAGTCATATATACATATGGTTTTATAAAATATTGTAATAGTAGTCTTAAAATTGTGCAATCCTAAATAAAAATAGTGTAAAATATAAATAGAAAAAATGAATCTTTCTACAGTACAACCATGTAAAATAGTTATACGGAAATAATTAGATCATGAATAAAATAATATTAATTAAAATAAAATAATATTTTTTCATATTTGAAATAATATTATCTATAAAAAGAGTAATATATTAATATTACTTCATACAAAATTTGTTACTTTATTTACGGATAATTTTACTTCATCACTATTGTTGGTAATATTATTTTATTTATGAACAATATTACTTAATATTGTTCATAAAAAATATATTTAACTCAACACAGGCAACCGACTTTCTACATTAAAGTCTCGTGGCCTCTATTTCAAAAGCAGGTCTTTAAGATAAAAGAGTATAGGACAAATAAATGATCCTTTGGGGATGCAATTAGAATTTAAATTCGATTTAGCTATTATTATTTTCATTCTCTACTGGAAGATTTTTCTATCATTATGAGCTAATATATTTGGAAACTCACCCCATTAGCAATAAAGTTTACATGAACCTGACTCCCCTAAAAATATTATTGTTCCAAATTAAAATCCCTTTTTCAAAACTTACAGGATCCACCTTGATTAAGTACGTTACTTTAAAAAACAGATTAGATCTTATATATATAATTATTAACCGAAACTTTTGTGTAACCCAATTTGGAAATATATACACCAAACTATGACATAAGTACCCCTTCAAATTGTCTAACCAAGAATTACATGAAATTTGCTTCCATGTAATACCTTTACAAAAGGATGCAACAAAATTCAAATAAGAAATTCAAAATCCTTGCTCAACTTTGTCAGTTTCTTCATCACTCTAAATTTACATTATAAAGATCCTGGAGAAGCTTTTGGGATGAAGAATCTTCATGGTGATCATTCTTACTGGGGAGAGAAATTGAAGAATCAATCCATGGACCATCCATAGACTGGCCTCTTTGATGACTATCTTGTGAGATTGAAGAGACGTGTGTTTGGCTGTCTTGTGACAGCATTTCAAAGGCTTTAAATCTTGCATCTGCATCGGCTGAATTCCGCTTGATGATCGGTGCTTGGACCGGAATATCACCTACAAGCATGCGGACTACAGATGACATGGGTGGTCTGAGAGTAGGAGATGGGTTGGTGCATAAGAGTGCCAAGTTAAGCATTGTCATGGCCTCCCTTTTGGAGTAGTTTGAACCAAGACTAGGATCCACAAGTTCTAAGAGATTTCCTTGTTCTTGCAGGACATAGGCCTTCAGTTTCATGTAAAAAAACAAAAGCAAAATTAATTTAATGCTTCATCAACATATTCATAAGAAACATGCAAAGGTTTAAAAAGACAAAGATAAAGGATTTCATTTTTATGTAAAATTAAAAAAATTAAATTAAATTAAATAAAAGAAACACATATAACTTGTGAGAGAAACAGAAATATAACAGTAAAAAGCATAGGAAACACAGAATGTAAAGCTTACTACTTACCCAATCAAGAAGATAAACAAATTCCTCCTTTGGTCTGTAATTTGTGTTGCTCTTCCCACTGACAATCTCTAGAGCTACAACTCCAAAGCTGTACACATCTGCTTTGTCTGTCAAGTAACCTCTCATAGCGTATTCAGGAGCCATATAGCCTCTGAAAAGGTAAATATACAGTTACAGATCAGTGACTAGATTTGTTTAACCAATAAAGGCTCGTGGTCAAGCATTTACAGTAACTCCTTAAAACATTTAATAGGTAGATATCTTCTTGTTGCATCTATAGCATGCAGATATCAAAATAACATCAAACATTCCAATATTTCTGCAATTAATGCTGTTTGCTTGTTAAATTGACAAAGAAAGATCAAATAAATAAACTCTATGCACATCAAGCCGATCTTTGAAAACTTGTGGATCATCCAACGCAGATTAGCATGGCATGCTTCCTACTGTTTAATATCAATTTCTCCGCTGCCTTGTATATAAATTCCTGTCTCTCTGTCACCCTTCCTCAAAAAAACATCATTATGTCTAACGCCTTTGTAAACTAACATACATTAGTAACCTACGGAAACAAAAGATGCTATCGGTTGTGGGGAAGGGAAGAAAAGAAAACTCACATTGTTCCCGCTATTCTTGTGCTAATGTGGGTGTTCTCTTCTAAACAAAACAAAACAAAACACAGAATACAACATTTTCAATTTCATGGCTGTTTAGTTATCCAAAAAAAAATCTATACTGAGTTACCGACTACCATAGCTAGGGTTTGGATGTACATATCGATGATGCCATTCCTAGTGCTGAGATCGGCCGGTGGTTCCATGACAAAAGCAATCCAGTCAAGAAGCAGTACTCCTCAGACACAAGAGGACCGAGAGCGAAATGAGTTTGCATTCTGGGTAGAGCGCGGCGGACGAGTTGGGCATGGCTGAGAGAGAAATTTAAGCCAACGTTGTACCTCTGTAAAAACCTAGAGAAGTGGAGAAATTACGCCATGACCCCTGATGTATGCCATTATTACGAAATGGCCCTTTTAATTTTGAAAATGTCAAAATTGGTCCATGCGGTTATCTTCTGCCCATCCAAATTCTATTCTCTCTATATTCACTCGTTTACCAAAAAAAAAAAAATATTCTCTCTATATTCACTCAAAAAAAATAATTAGCTATACTCTCTCTTTTTTTGCTGTAAAATAAGGACCTACCCATAGCGGGGTCATGGACCTAAGAGGGATTTAACGAAAAGTCAAATCAGGCGTCTTTGCAACCTCATGGGAGTCCGCTACTGACGGCCCGTATCGCTGGAACCTCTCACATCCTCGTGCGGTAGCAGAATAGAGGAACACATGAGTCATGTGGGGCTACCAAGACTCGAACCCGCAACTCCTGCAAGCAGGTATGATGAGTGAGCTGGTTCCTACCACATGGGCTACACCCTCATGTGTAGCCATACTCTCTCTTACCTGCAGAATAAAAAAACTATTATATCCTTAATGCTTAATATAAAACAACTTAAATATTATTAAAATAAAATAAAATAAATTTCTTTTACTATTTGTTTCATGATTATTAATATATATTATTTTAAAACATTTTATCACTTTATTATTAAAATATTTTATCACTTATTTGACATCGTTATTTTTCATTTTATATGATCTACATATTTACTAATTTTNATATATATATATATATATATATATATATATTAACTATAAACTTTAATGACAAGGCCAAAGTTTAGCAGAAAAATATACTACCTTGTAAACTGGACCAAAGCCTCCTTCACCTATCTTATTTGCCGGGTCGAAGTTACCTGTGGCAGCTTTGATCTGTCTTAATGTGAAGTATCCTGTTTGTAGCTCGAGCCCACGTAGTTCTAAGACAAAGCAAAAGTTAGAAAACACCTCCACAGAGTGACAAATCAGATCAGCAGGATGAAAGACTAGGCATATATTATTTACAAGTACTATACTTCCTTTTTATTTAGTTATTTATTTTTCTCTCTTTTTTAAAGAGAATCACTTTAGAACATTTGCAATTTCAAATATCTACATTTCAAAAAAACAAACTTCTTCCGTGGTGTATATTATTTACCATAATTCACAATCAAGTAGTCAATTACAACTTCCATGTGAATAAACTATCTGGTATACTTAATTCTCACCTGGATCTTCAAGGTCTTTCCCCCCTAAGTAACCCATCTTTCGGAGGGCTAACAGAACCAATAAGAGAAATGCACATGATGCAGCCACAATGCCAACAATAGCTAAGGCAGATAGCCCTGTACCAGTATCAACCTTGAAGTCTGGAAAAATTAAAAATTATTGTCATCTTAGACAGTAAACAAGGTAGAAATCTTAAAACATGAATCAAACCTACTTGGTGTAACGGTAATAGCAGAAATGAGAGGTCCATAGACACCTCTGGCAGGAATGGCAGTAGTTCCTTTCCCTGCCCAGTATAAATGAATCTCTAGAGCGCCTTTACTATTAACAAGAACATTATCATGTGTCATGTTGATGCCTTTACCGACACTTCCAGCTTTCTCCGCAATATTAAAATCCTTCAAAAATATGTTCCCCTGTGGAAAACAAGATTTATAAGTTCACCAGCTTCATACAAATATTGAGGGCATGTCTATAGGGTGTTTCCAAAAGATACCTTCTTATACAGTAAAAGGCATGTTATTTTTCCCTGAATTTAACATTGTATTCTGAATTTTATTGTTAGGTTTCAGTATTACATTTATAGCTTCTGATGAGGCCATGATAATGTCTCCTTTAGCTCCCTTTGAACTCTAAGCTAAATCTTGTAAAGAATTAACAATTCTAAATAAATACACTAAATGTATTAAATTCAATAAATGAAATTAAACTTTTACTCACTTGAATTGAGACATCAAATATGCGCTTTCCAACGCTACTATATGTCTCATTATCAGTATACATTATTTCAGCAAAGTGGAGTTGTACTTTGTAACTGCCCTTTCGCAAGCAAAGGCCATAATATTTGAGCGATGACGCAGAGAGACGAGCTGTTTGATAGAATTCTGGACCTGTCATATTCAGAGAAAATTTGTTTTTTGCTGTGTATTCTGCCTTATCATTTCCCAAGAAGACCCCTGTACTGCTATAAGCCCATTTTTCTGATACAGAAAAAAAATGTGATTTGCCTCCACTGCTTATGTCCTCTTCATATTCATTGTGATCAAATTCTATATTCCTCCCTCCACAGTTAATAAACAAAGAATGGTCTGCAGGTGTAGTAGTAATTATGTTAGATATGACATCCATCCCGGCAATGTGACATTATAAGCTACAAAGAAATCATGAAAGCATGATATGGTGTGAATCTAAACTTACGTTCGGGTTTTCCGGAGCAAGGGAGGTCTTTGTTCAAGCACCATCTATGTTTTGAAAATTAAATCTTGGTCATTCTTGAAACAGATGAAGTTTGAGATATATAATATAGAAATATTCTAGAGGGTGACTTGGAGCCCAGATTATAGTGTGTGTGTGTCCACACACTTTCATATGGGAGAAATCTATCCAAGATCATTAGCCATTCCGGACAGAAATCTCCCCGGTGTGTGTGTGTGTGTGTGTGTGTGTGTGTGTGTGTGTGTGTGTGTGTGTGTGTGAAAAGAGACAATTAACAGTGAGAAGAGACTTACGAGGTACTCTCAGAAGTCGAGTAACTAGAAATACGATTCCTGTTAAATAATAAAGGTCACGAGAAAATATTAAAGAAAGAGAGGATTTGGGAGAAAAGATAAAGAAAGGAATAATATTCAACATACGGATATAAATAATTATATTTTCTTAGAAGAAGCTTTAGATATTAAAGTTACTTACACTTGCATATTTGCACAACTAGCCTGAGCTGGCCCAGTAAAATTGTTATATGATAAATCGCTGCAAACAGATAAATTATGCAATTGGTCAAAAAATTTCTTAATATGAAATTTTAAATTAGAAGAATGAGAGACAGAGACCGCGACTTTGATAACTTGAGTAGTAGGTTCTGCAGCATGCAATTAGTAGCAACTTTAAAGCCAAATGAAATGCAAGTAAAAGAAGACAGAATAATATACTAACAAGTCCTTGTCACTGTTCTCTATCCACTCTGGTAACTTTCCAGTAAGCGAGTTGTTGGTCAAAAACCTACAGGCCAAAGAAGTTTATTATATCTCTCTTCTAAACAAACTAGTACTTGGTGAAAGATATAGAAATAAAAAAATGCAAAAAATAATTATAAACCTGAAAATTTTGCCTAGATGAACTCACATGTGATTCAGATTCAGACTCTGAAATGTTGCTGGAATGGCACCCGTCAGCCTGTTAAAGCTCAAGTCTCTGAGGGGGAAAAAAAAAAGTGTCATTCAATTACGTTTTACAAGTTTGTCTACAACAAATGTATAATCAAATTAATTAAACATGGATTTATAAGTTTGTGACGGTTAACAGTTGAAAATTACATTAATAATAGGGTTGTAAGTGAACATATACTACTGTAAATTATTCCATAAAATATCAACTTTATCTAATCTATATCCTACTTTACATAATCAGTCAATAACAAGCAAATGACTATACAACATAATAGTCAAATACTAGTAGAACAGTTTGTCCAAAAAATGAAAATACTTGCAGAATGGATATTCATTGCCATGGGGGGTTACTAAACTTAAGGAGCCTAATTAAGTTTAGGTCAGTTTGCTGCAATCCTTTACGAAATTATATAGCATTTTGTTAAAAAAAACATATACAAGTATGTGTACAAATGCTAAGAACTTACAATGTTTTCAATTCTTCCATCTGTCCAACATAATTTGGGATTTTATCATTAATTAAGCAGTTCCTCAGTATCCTGTGAGTCAGAGTAGCAGAACAAAGAAAATGGTGTGAGCTCAAGAGAACCCTGGAGGTAATCTTATAGATCTACTACTTCAGTTGCTAAAAAATTGAACTTACAATCTTTCTAATTTTATCAGATCTGTCAAATTGGGAAAAAGTATGCTTGATCCCTTCAAATCAGATATTCTCCTGATAAAGAATAATGCATTAGTTAATTCCATTATTTGACAACCTAGACTCTGCTGTCACTAAAACAAATAATTACTAGATAGAGAAAGCTCTCACAATTGAGTTAAGTTTTTTAATAAAGATATAACGGAAGGAATTGGCCCCTCCATGGATGTGCCTTGCATATCTCTGCATAAAATTTATCAGGAAAAATTAACTGTTAATATACATTTTCAATAGGGAAACGATGGCAGATAAATGGAATGAATTGAAGCACTCACAGTCTATCAAGTTGGGTCCAGTTCCCAATAAAACTAGGTATCCTCCCTGATATTCTGCTCCCATCTATCCTACTGCAGATGGTAATAAAGATGAGAAATCTCAAAATTCAAAGCAGATATTCACATGAAAAAGTGACCTTACTTCACTTACAAATCAGTTAAGTTCTTTAACTTTCCAAATGTTTCTGGTATTGTTCCTGTAAAATTGTTTCCAGACAGAACGCTGAAAAATTAAGAATTGTGATCAGTTACACATTCCTCAAATCAACATGACAGAAATATATAGCAAAATTTTTAACAATGTTGAATTCTAATAAAAAAACAAAGATAAATGCAATTTCTTTTATTTCTTCACAGATACATTATCAGACTTAAATTTGTAGTCAAATAGAGACTTTGTTTAGGCTAAGTAAGTGACCGATAACAGTTTGGATTATTTTTTTCTAAGCCAATTGGACCTCTAAATCACCACTTGGTATACAAAATAGAAATTCAGCAACGAATAGGGAAGAAGAGCAGCAGTCTTACAGTCTTTTCAAATTACTCATACTCCCTAGGTTCTCATGAAGAGGCCCTTCAAGCCGATTATCTTCCAATACCCTGAAAAAAGGCAATTTAAAATGAAATCAAGGTCACACATTTACATTTTTGGTTCAAGTATATGATTAAATTTAAATAGATGACTTACAGATCTGTGAGTGTGGTAATGTCACCAATTTCTTTAGGAATTGAACCATTGAGGCGGTTTCCCAAAAGAGACCTGTTGCATACCAAGATATGAATCTAATAATCTATGATATTGAATGACCCATTAACGTACTTTAGAAACACCTGCATGGCTATGGAGCATTAACATACTTCCTCAAACATTTTAAATTTTATAATATATATATATATATAGAGAGAGAGAGAGAGAGTAACTAACAGCTTTTGAAGGGGTGCACGGAAAGTTTTGGGAATTGGTCCACTGATGTAGTTTCGAGTTAGATCACTGTTGAAAGAAACAAATTGTTCTGTGTCATATAGTAATAACATTAAAAATAGAAAGAAAGGGCTTCGTTGTTGAAGGAATATGGGTAACGAAAATTGACTAGAAAGTTCCTGTAGGCTCGGACAGATTCTTATATGTTAAGTTGCATTGAACCCACATCCAAGTCTCGGAAGCACAGACTCCCAACATCAGTTTTAATCTTCATACACATTTGTAGTAAATTCGAATATTCGATGAATTGAGATATAGAATTCTATCACTTACATTTCTTCAAGAAAAGTAAGGTTGCCAAATTCTTCAGGTAGAACTCCCGTTAAGTTGAGACCCTTCAGCCAGCTGCCATACCAAATTTAAAACATAAAATTATAAACAAAGAAAAATAATAGACTTTTCTAACATGCAAACTACAATTTCTAGTGCCTTCAGAAAATAAATAAATAAATATATATATATATATATCAGGTTTAAAAGTTTGACAATGAAATGTTGATAACTTAGTCTTAATGGTCCAATAAAAGCAGATGTTTACCATTCGATGCTTATGCCACGAACCATTTAGACAGAAGAAGTACAAAGAATTTGTCACAAAGAGACCAAAATCTTATCGATTTATAGTTTAACAAAATTTCAATAAGCTAAACTTTTCTCTTACTAAAAAAACTCAAAACTAACAAAATCAGTAATAGAGGAATCTCCGTAGCACACACAGTATATGTATTGCATGTGCAAGTGCAATACATTCTCTAGTCTTTAAGGAAATGGTATAAAACTAATATCAACACTAATATAACAAGATAATTATTCAACCTTTAGCAATAAAAATAATAATTAATTAACAAAAGTGCATGTGAGATGCTCTTTATAAAATGGAATAAATGCATATTAGAAAGAAAAATAAAATAAAATAAAAAACACGCTCACCCACACACACACAAATTGAGGATCCAAAAATAAGCTCTTACATGGTTTTGACGTGGCAAACATTGCCATTTTCAAAAGAACAGTTACAAGTCATATTACTTATAATGTCATCTTCCCAGATGGTCTTGTTAAAGCCTTCACTTTGACTACAAGAATTCCGGCTGATATTCCAATAAGGGTTCTGTAGTTTGTCGGAAATTGTTTGAAGAATTTGCACTGTCACGTAAATTTCAATAACAAAATTTATTCATGACTACATACTATAAAACAGAAATGTAACAGATCAGTATATATAATAAATAAATTCTAAAATAAAACTTCTTTTTTCCCTCATCTATATTTCTCTATCTCCTTTCCTCAATTTTCCTTTCTTTGTTGTTTTTTATCTTCAGGGGTTAAGAAGTGATTTAATCTATAACCCTGCAAAAAACAATTTACCCTTTCTCTAGCATGGACAAGCTTTGACTAATTCGAACAAAGAATCTTATGTTAGTATAGAATAATGTTGGAACAAAGAAAAAACAAAATTAGTTATCATCATTATATTGTTAAACATTTTGGATGGTAATTAATCCAATTGAAATGTTTTACAGTAGGACAGCTATAGATTACCATCATTTTAATCTCCAAGAACCAGACCTTCACATGCTTCGTTCACACTTATGAAACATTCAATGTAAAATTAAACATCACGTGGTCAAAATCCATATTAAATATACTATCTAATTTTCTACATCTGACCGTCCACAGGTTGTAGATAAGATGGTCAAAATTGTATAATGCCCATGTCACTTATGTTCACACTTATAAATATAATTTAATTATAATACAAGTCAATCATTCAAAACCTACTCAATTCGTTGGGATTTTCTACAATACAACCATGTAAAAATGGTTGTACTACAACTATTATCCATAACTGAAGTAATGTTGTCTATAAATGAAGTAATATTATCCATAAATGAAGTAACATTATCCATAAAATGAAGTAATGTTACTAAAATTCATAATCAAGTAATATTGTCCATAAATGAAATAACAAAATACTTAATGAAATAATATTAATATGTTACTCCATTTGTGAACAATGTTACTTCATTTGTAGATAATATTACTTCATTTATGGATAGTGGTTGTAGTACAACCATTTTTACATGGTTGTATTGTAAGTGGACCCCAATTTGTTACATTATCTGACATATCAATATGATGAAAAAAAAATTAAATAAAAGCAAGCTGGCAAAACATACTAGTCCTTTACTTTTTTTTTTTTGGTAAAAATACTAGTACTTTACTTCATTAGGCGTGGTCCATGCTTTTGATATTTTTTCTATTTTTTTAAATTACTTTATATATTAATATTAAAGAACAATTTCATCACCAAAGTTAAAAAATAAATAAATACAAACCATGTTACTTAGAATTATTATGCAGATAAAATATATAAGAGATTAATTTTTCTAAAAAGGAAAAAAATAATACGAAGCATGTAGAATATAGAGTGTCTAGATATGTCCTAGTCGGATCTAAAGTGGTAATGTTGGGCACGTTAGTGGTTGGATATGAACCTCTATGGCCATACCCTCATTAAATAATTGGTTACATAAAAGCATAATTATTGCTATTTGACAAAGTCAGATTATTCAACCACTTATCTCTCTCAGTCTCAACCCGTTCCCTATTTTGGTAAAAGAGAAAAACCATTACTTTCTGTGCTAAAAGTTGAGAATTCGAATCTCCACTTTTAATATCTCAAAAAATATATATATCCAATATTAATGAAAAATAAGAAATATATGAAAACTGCCCTTTCGGTAGGTCGAAAAGAATACTATGAATTGTAAAATCAGTCACCCTCTAATGGCCGGTTTCCAACTTCACTCCTATTTATTTCATATTTATAAAGCCATTATGTTCCTCTCCAAGTCATTTTCCAACTCGCACTAATTCACCAAAAGAAAGGAAAAAAAAAAAACTCGAACTCCTATGTATTGCATATTTTTTTTTTTTGTATTGCATATTTATAAACCATAAATGTCCCTCCTAAGTCATTATCTAACAATTTGTTAAAAAAGCAGGACAAAACTGTAATCTCACAAAGAAAAATATCGCAAACCCAAAATGGAAATGTTCATTATAGGGAAAATTTGCGGTACACTTATTTAAATTAAATAGGATTGTCCATTAACAAAATAATATTATCAATTTTATTTTATTTATTTGATTATCAATTTTATTATTTTTTAAAAAACAATATTATATTATTTATAAATAATATTATCTCAATTATTGGCAAATTTAATATAATTGAACGGTACAACGTCGGGAAAAATGCATGCATGAATAATAGAGTTTTTTTTTTTTGTTTATATATATATATATATATATTATTTCAGAAGCTTGATTTTTCAACATTCAAACTGCGAAACCTACAGGGTAAGAGCAGCTCTGTGGGCCCACATCGACAAAGTTTGAAAATTATCTTTTGAAATGTGTGCGCTGAAAATGACTGTTACTCTATAATCGACAAAATTCTAAGAACTTTTTTGAAATTACACAATATGAAAAGTAGAAATGAATTGACTCGATTTTTAGCTTTCCAGAGCAGAATCAGATTCTAAATATCCGTCAGAGATTTGTAGTTTTAAATAATTAAAACTTAAACACTAATTCAACGTCAAACGATCAATTCCAAAATAATTAAATACTTTTTTTTTTTGTTTTTTGCCTCAGTTTTTTTTTTTTTTTGGGTGAATTTGCCACTGTTTGGTTGGTTAGAAAGTTTGGGGGACAAGATGTATGAATTATGAAAATTCCAATAGATCATATGAGAAAAAACAAACAATCTTCGGAAAACCCAAATGGGATAAGAAGACGGCGAAACCGAGAAAAAAGAACGACAAAGAAAACAGAGGACGATAAAACAGTGGAAGAGAGACGAAAGCAGAGAGAAAAGTAAGAAAGCAACTCTTAAAATACCATCAACTTTCTTTCGCTTTTCCCTCAGTTTCTCAGTAGCCAAACAGAACAAATTTCTAAAACGAAGTGTTGTCCTTACAAGACGAAAAACAAACGCATGAAATAGAAAACAGAGAAACTGGATTTGCAGATCAAATTGCAAAATCATTCAATGCAAGTTGGTGGGAAAAACAATGTAAAAGAAATTATAAAAACCAAAAACTTATTAGAGAAACAAACTTAAACCCAGAAAAAAATTGTTAGGAAATAGAAAACTAAGTACGTGGGAAAAGTTGAAAGTGTACCTTCATCTTCAGGCAGAAGTTGAGCGTAAGATCCAAACCCAGTGAAGAAGCAATTCAAAGCCAGAAACCCAAAAACAAGAATTGGAACAATCCTGTCTATCCAAAACACAAACCCCATTTTTCCTTTATCACAAAAAAAATTCTTCCGATATTTCTAATTATACTAATATTCTTTACAACAAATAAGAAGCAAAGAAGAGACCCAAACAGAGAGAAACAAAGAGATTCAGAGTTGGGAGAGGTTGGTTATAAGGGAAAAGAAGATTGTTTAGTAAAATGAAAACTGGCAAAATAGAAGAGAACACGAAAAACTATAAATAAAAACAAAAATATATATTTTTTATTTGTTTTCTTTTGTTTCGCAAAAACAAGGAAAGCAACAAAAACACACAAGCAGTTACGAGTACGGTCGGAGGGAGACGAGTAATGGTTGAAAAGGCAGAGGCAGAGAGACGCCGATATTTAACATTTTGAAGAATATATATATAATTATTATATATTTGTTTGAATTATTATTTAGTAATTTTTGGGATGGAAATAATTATTATTTAGTTATTTATATTTCTTTTTTTTTTTTGGACCTGATTTGACTTAAATATTTGGATAAGCTGCTAGTAACTTTTCTTTTCTTTTCTTTCTTTGTTTCTTTTCTTAAAAAATAAAATAAAATAAAATAAAAAGATATAGAAATTAGACGTACGGCGGCACGGTCAGTGAAATCCAATTTCAAGATGTGAAAGGAGCACACGGTCAAATATGGCGGCCACGTCAGCCTACAGTACAACTTATTATCCCTTTACTCCTACTTCAAAAGATTTTTTATTTTTTTTTAAAAAGAAAAAGAGAGAATACAAGAAATCTCCTGTAAATTGAAATTTTTATTTATTTATCTATAATGAAAATACTCTTGTTTTTGTTTGGACAACAATATTCTTCAAAAGTTCAAAAAAAAAATTCAAAATGTATTATAAACTTTCAAGATATTATGAATTTTTTTATTTTATTTTTTTTCATACGAGATGTTGAAGATTCATTTCAATTATAACTTTTTCTTCAAAGAAATAATAATTTTGCCATTTTGATGCACTTATTAACAAAGCTTTTCTTCTCACGAAAAAAAAAAAAAAAAACTTTTCAGCTATAAGATATTTTGGAATAATTTATATATACAGGATGGCTAATAAAAGCAAAATTGTCCACTATTTAAAATCCATTTGGTTAATTTTAACGATTTGTTATTGAGTTGATGAAAAGCGGCAGTAGCTAATTAAACAGAAAAAAAATGTTGGCTGTAAGTGAGCCCATTTATATGAAATAATACATTTTATGTTTTCTTTAGTCAAAAAAGTACATTTTATGTACTTCATAAATACTTTCCTAATCTTCCCTCTCAAGTTAAAAAATAATAATAATAATAATAACATTAAAAAAAATTTCCTTTTCAAACTCTGTTGGACCTACGATAGATTTTATTAATAATTTTTATATTTTTTATTTGGAACCACCAAAAATCAACATCGCACAAAAATTAAATCATAATTAAAAAACAAATATTTTAGAAAAAAAAAACTAAAAAACAAATAAAATAAATAAATAAAAGCTGTTAAGTGAACCCATTTGATCGTGATGGAGCGTTAAAATTAAAAAAAAAAAAATACATTTTATATCCTTCAAAAATACTCCTAATCTTCCCTCTCAGATTAAAAAAAAAAAACCTTCCCTCTCAATCCTGTTGGGCCCTACAACATTAAATGTAATAGATTTTATTAATAATTTTAATATTTTTTATTTGGGACTCATCAAAAATCAACATCGCAGAAAAATTAAATCAAAACTAGAAAACAAATAAAAAAAGCTGTTAAGTGAGCCTAGAGCATTAAAATTAACGCAATCGGATTACCAATCTATGTCACCAAAAAAAAATAACTTATGCCGATGAAAATACACAATTTTTTTGACAAATTACATATATTTTTTTAAAAAATTTATTAATATTAGAGCATCTCCAATAATTTTATTAATTGTTAAAAATTTTAACACATCAGATAAATAGATATAATAATAAAAAATTTATCTCCAATGATTTTATAAAGAAACTCTGTTAAGCTGATGTGACATAAAAAAAAATAAAAATTATCAAGATGATCTTCTATTTATAAAAGGTCTATTAGACATGATAAGTCAACAATTAGTTTCTCTCTTCTCTATTTTTCCTCCATAATGCAAACTCTCTCTCTCTCCTCTTTAAAAAGAAAAACAAAAAATATAAAATAAAAATAATAAAATAAATTAAAAATTTATTATAGACAGAATTCATTAAAAAATAATTTTAAAAATTCACTGTCTATAAAATAGACATTTATCACATAAACATTAATTTTTTCTATTTTATCTGTCACATATATTCCAATAAACAATACCGTTAAAGATGCTCGTACAAATAAATCTGTTAAATTTGTAAAATGATACATAATTTCTCAAACATTAACAATCCATCTAAAAAGTATCATTTCTCTTTTACATGGCAAATAAAAATGACATAATACTCTAAGCTCTTTCCTCTCTCTTCTTTTAATTAATTTAATTTAAAATCTTAATTAATGCGTAATAACTTTTTATAATCAATAAATTTTTAAACTATTCTCTCTCTCCAAATTTTTAATTAATTAATAATTAAATTTTAATTAATAATTTAATAATCAATAAAATTTTAATTAATTTAATTTAAAATCTTAAACTCTCTCTCTTTCTTACGCCCTTTTCTCTCCAACACAACTCTCCTTTAATTTTTTTTTTCCTGAAACACAACTCTCCTCTAAATTCCTACCAAAATCGCCACGACCAAAGCCCTTCAAGAATTCAAAAGAAGCCACAAACCCATCACAAATAAATTGATCAGGCAAAAGACTCACAATGGTCATTTTTTCAGTATTCTCCCTCACTTTTCCTTTCTTTTTTCTCAATTTCTTCCTTATTTTTCTAACGTTTTCTCTCTAATTTAGTTTGTCCATCTGATTTGAAGATTTACTGTGCTCACTTGATGGATCAAGAAGATGATGAATTTCTCTCTGGTGCATTCTTTGCTTCTAATTTGGGCATTATTTGGCATCTGACTTTACTTATGGTATGGATTTTGAATGTTACACATGTTTAATTGGTTGGTTGCTGTTGAGGGGTTGAATGCATAGGTGTTGGTTGCAGGTATAGTTCACAGTCAATGAAACTGATAAGAACAGAATTTAGATAGGGAGAAGAGCTAGAAGACAGGGAAGTAATTTTTTGAAAATATGCTTGAGACTTTCATTCAACTCTTGCTATTTTATAGACTAAGAACAAAAAAATAACAACCCACTAACCTATGAAAAAGGAAATAGCAGCATTACTCTCAACAATATATCTACAGCACTAAACCACTAACACAAAGCAAAGAAATAAAACAGAGGAAAGAAACTAACAGACTCAACAACCAAAATGAACCTAGGACCAAGTCAGCCTTTCTATCAATTCTCCCATCCTTAAGGCTCCTTGTCCACAAGGAAGCCTGGGTATTGCCGAGAAAAATGCCACTCTTTTTCCCAGGTGGCATCCTCCGTTGGAGCTTCACTCCACTTGACCAGTATCTCTGCTTTTGGTCGATACCGACCTTTGCAAATGAGACGACGCTACAGCTTGGCTTCTGGCTGGGGCAGAACAGTGTCATCCACAGCTGTAGGAGGCAGTTCTGGTATGGCAGCAGGAGAAGGACCCCAAAATTTCTTAAGAAGGCTGACATGAAACGCATTGTGGATTCGAGATTCGACTGGCAATGCCAACCGGTAAGCCACTGCCCTGACACGTGCCACAATTTGAAAGGGTCCGTAGAAACGATATGACAACTTCATGGATGAACGAAAAGTGTCCAAAGTTTGGCAATATGGTTGCAGCTTGAGATAAACCCAATCGCCAACTTCTAAAGCAAGGTCGCGGTGGTGCCGATCGGCCTGAGCTCGCATCCGATCTTAAGCTTGTAACAAATGGCTACGAAGACCCATAAAATAGAGTCTTGGACGCCTGCAAATAACAATCTACAGCATCCAATTTTGATTAGCCAGGAACATACCGCATGAGTGTTGGAGGTGGAACACCATATACAGCTTCAAAAGGAGAAACCCCCATAGAAGAATGGCTAGCTGTATTATATCTACATTTGGCCCACGGTAGCCATTTAGTCCATTTCCGTGGCTGGCCCCTAGCCAAACACCTAAGATATTGCTCTAACGTCCGATTCACCACTTTCGTTTGTCTGTCAGTCTGCAGGTGATAAATGGTGCTCATACAAAGTTTAGTTCCATGGAGTTCAAACAATGTGCGCCAGAAGTTACTAACAAACACTTTATCTCGATCACTAACAATCGAAGTGGGCATGCTATGAGGCTGAACTATATTCTGAACAAAAGCCTTGGCAACCTTGAGTACAGTGTAAGGGTGAGACAGTGGAGTGAAGTGAGCGTACTTCGACAGCCGGACGACAACCACCATAATTACAGAAAAACCACCGGAAAGTGGCAGCCCCTCGATGAAATCCATCAAAATCTCAGTCCAAGTATGATAGGGAATTGGTAAGGGTTGTAATAAACCAACCGAAGCTAGATTATCTATCTTGCACCTATGACATATGTTGCATTGTTGCATAAATGTCTTGACTATTTGCCTAATTCGCAACCATTGGAAATCATATCGAAGCCACGAAAGGGTCTTATGAAACCCAAAGTGCCCACCAGTACGAGAAGAATGGCACTTGGCAAGAATCATAGGAATTAAAGAAGATGTGGAATTCAATTGTACCTTGCCATGAGAAAACCATACGCCATCCCGTTGGATGAGATGCGGTTTGGCAGAAAGCTGGGAATAAAAAAGGGTAGAATCGGCATTCATGTTGCAATTGGCTCCACCATTCTGCCTGAGGTTTAGACACAAAGATAAAATGCAGTGAAACCCGAGAAAGAGAATATGCCACTTGGTTGTCTCGGCCTTTCTGATACTACACTTTGTAATCATAACCAAGCAATTTTGGTAGCCATCTAGCTTGAGATGGTGTAGTGATTCGTTGTTCAAGTAAGTATTTCAAACTCCGTTGATCCGTTCGGACCGTAAAGGTTTTGCCCAAGAGGTAAGGTCGCCATTTCTGCACTAATTTCACAACGGCGATCATCTCCTTTTCATACTTGGATAGTGTTGTGCCTTTGAGTGCTTCGCTGTAGTAAGTGATTGGTCATCCCTCTTAAGTGAGAACAACACCAATCCTGGTTTCGCTCGCGTCACATTCAATAAGGAATGGTTTGAAAAAATCCAGAAGCCCGAGGACAGGGGCGGAAATGAGGGCCTGTTTCGCATTCAATAAGGTTGCATCATTCCAATGGAATCCGTCTCTGGCCAGGAGCTTTGTCAGAGCTACGATGCCGCCGAAATGCCGAATAAATTTTCGGTAGTATGCGGCCAAACCCAAGAATCCATGCACTTCACAAGTGGTTTTCGGAGTGGGCCAATCTTGCACGGCTTGGATCTTCTCTGGTTCTGCAACCACACCGTCTGGGCTCACAACATGTCCGAGATAGGCAACTGTAGTTACTCTGAAATTTCACTTGCCTTCATTAACATACAGATGGTTTGATGATAGGATGGAAATGATGGTTTAGAGGTGTTCTCAATGCTCTGTCCAAGACTTGAAATAAATCAAAATATCATCAAAAAATACCAAAATGAATTTCTGCAGAAATGATTGAAACAGGTCGTTCATTAAGCTCTGAAAGGAGGCTGGTGCGTTTGTCAGCCTGAAAGGCATCACCACGAACTCATAATGGCCTTCAAGTGTTCTGAACTCTAGTTTTGGGATATCTTCGTCACGAACCCGAATTTGGTGGTAGCCGGATTGTAGATCAAGCTTGGAGAATTACCGAGCTCCATTTAATTCGTCGAGCAACTCATCGATCATGGGAATAGGATATTTATCTTTCAAAGCTCGATAATCAACACAGAAGCGCCAATCACCCTTAGCCTTTTTGACGAGCAGCACTGGTGATGAAAATGGACTCGTGCTTGGGCGGATCAATCCAAATTCGAGTAGCTCCCATACCATACGTTCTATTTCAGACTTTTGATAGTGCGGGTAGCAATAGGGTCGCACGTTGACTGGCTGAGTGTTTGGCAAGAGTGGGATTCTATGGTCATGAGGTCTTTGTGGTGGAAGGGAAGTAGGACTCTTAAAAAGCTGTTGGAAATTATGAAGGAGTGTATCCAAATCAATTAGATGAGGGGAGGATTTGGTGGGTGCGGTTGTAGATAATAATTGGATAAAAAATCTTTGCCCATGAGAATCCTTGCTTGATAGGACTCCTAACTCTTGTTGCTGCAGGCCATGGAAACAATAAAAAGTTCCATTTTTTTCAAACTTCATGGTTAGTTGGTGATAATTCGTTTGGATTGGACCCAACGTCTTCATCCATTGAACTCCCAAAACTAAGGGACATGCTGCCACCGGTAACACATAGAAATCAATTTTGATTGGGCATCCTTGAATTTGTAAAGAGAGGGCATGACATTGACCGGCACATTCAATGCGGTCCTTGTTGGCAACCATGACTTGGAATCGTTTGTTACATTCCATCGGAATCCCAAATTTGGCCATCACTGCTTGGTCAATGAAATTGTGGGTGCTCCCACCATCAATGAGTATCATCAATTCCTTGATTCTGATTTTTCCTTTTACCCTTATAGTTTGCTGATGCTCGGTTCCGGCGATGGCATGGAAAGATATTTTGAGTACCTGTTCATTATTTTCTTCTTCCATGATATTAGCTTATGATTCCTTTTCTTGAAGTCCGTCGATGTCTACTATCATTAACAATTGAGGTCGTGCACACCTATGTCCGAGAACAAACTTCTCGTCACAATAGTAACAAAGCCCATTCTCCTTTCTTTCTTTTGCTTCTTGAGCAGAGATTCGTCGAACATTTGAGGGCCCTTTATTAGATCCTGCTCGTAGAGGTGGTGGTCCGAGTACGCCTGTTGTTGGAGTTGCTGATCAGTTAGGACCTATTGTCGTTAATGCTCGAGTTGGTGGTGCTAATCTGTGGTGAGCTGAATTCCTTTCTTCAACTAAACGAGCCACACCCAGGGCTTCTGCTAGTGTCAACGGCTGTTTGATCTTCACGTCTAAGCGTATATCGTCGCAAAAGCCGGCTATGAAGCAACCCAAAAGGAATGTTTCTGGCAATCCATCAACTTGGTGGGAAATTTTCTCAAAGGCTTCTTGATAGGATTCCGCCGAAGATGTTTAATGCCTCCAAAGGATTTTCAAAATTTCGTTGGCCCAAAACGTTGGAGTAAGGCGTTTGTGAATTCCTTACAGCTGATGAGACTGCGGAGTTTCGCGTGTCAACGTTTCCATTGAAGTGCTAGTCTTTCAAAGTGAAAAGAAGCCAATGTAGTGCTCTACCTTGAATAACCAGCCTTGCGGATCATCACCATCAAACCAAGGAAACATGAGCTTAGGCATGGGTTGGTGGAGGTCATGACCATGGCTTGACGTCTCTCCCTGTGAGAAGGGGTTGATATCCAAGGCTTGACATGGTGAATGCGTTGCCACACGGAGTGATTGAAGCTCCGATAAAACTGTTTGTAAAGTTGCATTTACTTGGCCGATATTTGTTTCATGTCTTTCCAAGGCTTCATTCACCTCGAAGCAAAATTCAGCGTTTGTGCAGGCCCGAGTATCCATCACAGAACTTGGCTTTGATACCAATTGATAAGAATAGAATTTAGAGAGGGAAAAGAGCTAGAAGACAGGGAAGTAATTTTCTGAAAATATGTTTGAGACTTTCATTCAACTCTTGCTAATTTATAGACTAAGAACATAAAAATAANTAGATCCTGCTCGTAGAGGTGGTGGTCCGAGTACGCCTGTTGTTGGAGTTGCTGATCAGTTAGGACCTATTGTCGTTAATGCTCGAGTTGGTGGTGCTAATCTGTGGTGAGCTGAATTCCTTTCTTCAACTAAACGAGCCACACCCAGGGCTTCTGCTAGTGTCAACGGCTGTTTGATCTTCACGTCTAAGCGTATATCGTCGCAAAAGCCGGCTATGAAGCAACCCAAAAGGAATGTTTCTGGCAATCCATCAACTTGGTGGGAAATTTTCTCAAAGGCTTCTTGATAGGATTCCGCCGAAGATGTTTAATGCCTCCAAAGGATTTTCAAAATTTCGTTGGCCCAAAACGTTGGAGTAAGGCGTTTGTGAATTCCTTACAGCTGATGAGACTGCGGAGTTTCGCGTGTCAACGTTTCCATTGAAGTGCTAGTCTTTCAAAGTGAAAAGAAGCCAATGTAGTGCTCTACCTTGAATAACCAGCCTTGCGGATCATCACCATCAAACCAAGGAAACATGAGCTTAGGCATGGGTTGGTGGAGGTCATGACCATGGCTTGACGTCTCTCCCTGTGAGAAGGGGTTGATATCCAAGGCTTGACATGGTGAATGCGTTGCCACACGGAGTGATTGAAGCTCCGATAAAACTGTTTGTAAAGTTGCATTTACTTGGCCGATATTTGTTTCATGTCTTTCCAAGGCTTCATTCACCTCGAAGCAAAATTCAGCGTTTGTGCAGGCCCGAGTATCCATCACAGAACTTGGCTTTGATACCAATTGATAAGAATAGAATTTAGAGAGGGAAAAGAGCTAGAAGACAGGGAAGTAATTTTCTGAAAATATGTTTGAGACTTTCATTCAACTCTTGCTAATTTATAGACTAAGAACATAAAAATAACAACCCACTAACCTATGAAAAAGGAAATAGCAGCATTACTCTCAACAACTTAACTACCACACTAAACCACTAACACAAAGCAAAGAAATAAAACATAGCAAAGAAACTAACAGACTCAACAATCAAAATGAACCTAGAACCAAGTCAACCCCTTGCATTGGTCTTTCTCTCCCACGTTGCATGAGCCATGCAACATGCCTATGTGCTGCCCCCACTAAGGGTTTGTTAAGGCCCCTATCAGAAACCTACAGATCCAAACAACAAGTCCTCCAACTCCAACAACAAAACCCTTTCTTCCTCTCTTCTTTTTGTTCTACCCATCAAATAAAAAAAAACAAAAAAAAACAAAATCAAAGGAACAAAAACTATGGAAGAAATTTTTTTCCAAAGTAGAAGAAATATACAAAGCCCAAAGGAAAGAGAGAGAAGGACAAAGAGAGGGAAAGGGGACAGAAGTAAAGGAGAGAGAAATAGAAATGTCAATGGAGAAATGGTTTTGCAATTTCTGAGTGTTAAAATAATGTACAGAGACAATTGTTCATATTCTACATATTTTAACAGAAATTCAATAATTGTAAAATATATATATATATCATAAAGATCTGTTTGTAATATTAACAAAATTTTAAGAGAAATACATATAATTTGCTTTCTCTTTTTTGTTGAAAAAGTATTGAACTTAAAACTTTTAGATCTTATTAATAATAATAAAAGATATTGTAAAAAAATATCGAATGTATATCTTTTATATAAGAATATTATGAACTACAGTTATGGTCCGACCTATGACAGGGACCTTTTGGTCCTATGGTAGAAAGTTGTCGGCTCTTTAGGAAAAAAAAGGGTAAAAAATAAGAGTTGTGGGCTCAATCAGTCAATCACATGGGTTTCACATGGGTATAAATGACTGACGAAATATATGAAAGATGAATTTTGCTACTTTTTTCCCAAACAAGCCTCAAAGCGTCAAAAAGCTTAATGGGAATGATTAGAAAAACCAGAGCTTTTCATGCTCTCCGGAGGCTTTGAAGTCCTCAGTCCTACAAAGATATTCACACACTTGATATTTCAAAGCTGAGGTTAGACAGTATCTTCAGTCTGAAAGTATTTAAAACCATGGATCACTTTCATGGTAAAGGGACTACTCTTCGGGAATCCCTCAATAGCTTATCTCTTGAGCCTAACATTCAGCAAGGGGTATCAGTAACTGCTAACACCCTCATTGGGAAGATTCTATCAACTCGCAGCATAAGGAAATATACCGTAGCAGAAATTGCCCACAAGACATGGAAACTTACCTCTTTTCTCTAGGTTGCCAAATTGGAGGAGAACATTTTTAAATTCAGTTTTGGTTCTAAAAAGAACAGAGATTTCATTTTCAATTGCACGCCATGGTCAATGAATGGGGCACTGCTTGTTCTAAAGGAATGGCATGAGACAATGGCAGCAAAAGATGTGGCTTTCAAAACCACCACTTTTCATGTCCAAATCCATGGACTCCCACCTATTTATCTCCATGAAAGGACTGTAGAGGGGATCGGGAATTTGATCGGGGAGCTTCATCCTGACTCTGTGAGAAAGTGTGTGGTCGGCAATCGCTACATACGGCTCCGAGTGGATATCGAACTTGAGGCACCTCTGCCAGCCGGCTTCTTTTAGAAAAGAAAGAATGGAGATGATGTGTGGATACAGTTCAAGTATGAGCACCTCTCCGAGTATTGCTATAAGTGTGGAGATCTAGGGCACGTAACCAGCAGATGTAGATCTGAAAATCCAGCTACGGTGACATCAAACGGGAGAGTGGCCAAACTCTATGGCCCCTGGTTGAGGGCTGAGAACCAGGGAAGTCTATTGCTCATAAGTCCAGCACCGGAATAGGGAAGATGGCTAGATCTGCTGGCTCTGGAAGGTTGTGTGAGTCGAGAGCTCTGCACAAGGGGTTCGGCTGATCTTTCGGCTACAAGGTATAGGGAAAAATCCAGAATTTTTTCAGAAAGAAATTGAGAAATGTGCAGAGCTGGAAACCCTGAACCAAACTCTCATTCAGATAGCTTGAAGGAATGTGAAGTTGTTGCAGGATACAGTCCTCACCCATTTTAGTAGAGAAGAAACCTTAGCTGGGCTGGCTTCTTGGGCCTTACATTTAGTAGGCCAAGTTGCTATATGTGCAGCAACCTAGACAAAAGAGATACCGGACTCAGGCCAACTTAAGCTCCTGGAATTGGGCCCAACTCTCGAGCCTCAAACAGAATCTCCAAAGAGGGTCAAGCCTAATTCCATTCTAAGTTGCAAAAGACATGCCCAGATCATTCTGGAGGGCTCCTCTAGAAACAAGAATTTTTTGTTTGAGAAAGGTGGTGCAGTAAACTATTTTTCAGAAAAAGGGGGAAATGAGTACACTTCAGAATACAGTAACTCCAAAGTCACGTACTTCTCATGCAGAAAGGGGAAAGGTTTGTGTTTTAGAAAATATGGGGCAACATGAAAGCATTGGAAGAAAAAAAGGAACTTGGTGTTGGAAGATGGCTGCCCACAGAAGAGGCAATGAACCTTCTGGATCGGACAGTGAAACGCTTGGACAAAGTTCTCGTAAACAGTTGGATTTTCAGATGGCCGAGGAAGCGGGCCTACACAAGCCCCCATCTTGAACATGAAGATGCTCTTATGGAATTGTAGAGGAATGGGCCACCAGGACGTCCTGATCTATCTGAAGCGGGTGGTTAAGGCTAGGAGACCAGAATGTGTTTTCCTAATGGAAACTAAAGTTGATAGGGCCCGGATGGAACGTGTTGGGAGAAGTCTAAATTTCAAAAATTCAGAGATTGTTGATCCGAATGGTTTAGCTAGAGGTTTAGCTCTTTTCTGGTCGGAGGACATCGAGCTGGAGTGTATCTGGAAGTTGGATCGAATTCTACAATGTACAATCAGTGAGAAACTTAGCATGCTTAAATGGAATCTAATTGCGTGCTACGGAACGCCCTACTACAAGGAGAAAAGGAGCTTCTAGGATTGTTTAAGGGAGAGAATGGCAGAGGTTACAGGTCCTTGGATGCTTATTGGGGACCTAAACAAGGTTATAAATGACTTTGAGAAATTCTAGGGGAGGCAAGTTTGGAAAAAACTTCTTTATCTTCTTCAGTTCTTGAATGAAATGGGGGGTCTGGACCTGGGTTTCTGTGGCAGGTGCTACACCTGGGCAAACGGACAACATGGTATGGCTCTGATTAAGGAACGGCTTGACAGAGTGGTGGCAAATGAATCATGGGTCACTATGTTCCCTAAAGCGACAGTGGAGCATTTGGCAATGGAGCTCTAGGACCATTGCTCTTTATTGATTTCGTCAGGTGGGAAGTCTACTTTCATCCGAAGACCTTTCCGGTTTGTCGAAGTGTGGGCTTCAGATCAATCCAGTTTCAAGGTGGTAGATAATGCTTGGGAACAAGACTGGAAGATTGGTATGGACTGGCATCAACTGAAAAAAAGTATGTATACAACTTCAAAAGCTCTCCAAGATTGGAACCGAGACCAGTTTGGTTTTGCTTAGTCGAAAATCAAGCAATTGAAAGATGACTTAGGAGGATTCAGGATGGGGAGGAATCTAAAGAGTTGTAAATCAGAGCTGATTTGAGAGTTCACCAGGCTAGACTTGAGTCCATCCTCCGTCAAAAATCTAGGGAGACTTGGCTTAAGGAAGGAGATAAAAATTCCAAGTTCTTTCACATAAGCATTACAGTGAAAAGACGTCGGAATAGAATCATGGCTATCAAGAATGGAAAAGATTGGATCAGTGAAGAGGAAGGAATCAAAAATTACTTCATTGAGAATTTTAATATTTTGTTTTAGTCAAACTACCATGTCATACCGGAAGCTATGGACTCTTTTGGAGAGAAAGTGATCTCGAATCATGAAGACTCACTTTTATTAGCTATTCCTTCCACGACAGAAGTGAAAGAAAGTATTATTATCTACATCCCCTGAAAAGCCCAGGACCTGACGGGTTTTCAGGGTGTTTCTTTAGAAACTATTGGAGCATAGTAGGAGACCGGACAATGAGATGTGTCCAAGAATGCTTCAGGCTGAAGTCTATTCCCACTATACCAACAAAACATTTTTAGTTTTGATCCCAAAAACCAAGCAGCCTACTGAGTTTAACCATTTCAAACCCATCGGTCTGTGCAACTTTGTCTACAAAGTGGTTTCTAGGATCATCACTGAGAGACTTAAGGGATTGATGGGAAAATTTATATCTCCAAACCAAAGGGCGTTTCTGCAAGGTTGGTGGACAGCGGAGAACACCGTGGTGGCTAAAGAGATAGTGCATAAAATCAGGAACCATAGAAGCAAGCATGGTCTAATGTTCTTAAAAGTTGATATGAAGAAAGCTTATGATAAGCTGGAATGGGGCCTTCTTAGCAGAGCCCTTGAAGCATGGGGCTTTTCTGAAGGGGTTCACAATCTGATACATAGCTGTGTATCTATGGTTCAGTACTCAATACTTCTCATCGGGAGTATAGCTGGATCTTTTACTCCTTCTCGAGGGTTAAGGCAAGGTGATCCTTTATCCCCTTACTTATTTATTCTGTGTACTGAATTTCTCTCTAGAATGCTTATGGAAGAGGAAGAGAAGGGAGGTATTAATGGTATTAAGGTTAGCCGAAGAGCTCCGACTATTTCCCACCTTTTGTACGCCGATGATATTCTTGTAATGTGCAGGGCAAATAAGAAGGAAGCGTCTGTTGTCAAAAGTTGTTTTGATAAGTTCTGTTTGTGGTCTGGTCATGAGGTTAGCCTTGAAAAATCCAGCATCATGTTTTCTAGAGGCACAAGCAAGAAAGATAGGGTGGACATAAAAGGGGTTCTTGGTTTCAAAGACCTAGCTAGAGATTCGGTGTATCTCGAAAATTCTTTGATATTTGGGAGAAACAAGGCTAAAGAATTTCATGGTTTCAAGGAGAGAGTGAACCAAAAACTTGAAGGATGGAGCCGACAACTTCTTTCAAAGGCAGGGAAGGCTACACTTATCAAGTCAGTTATCCAAGCTGCCCCTATTTATACCATGTCAACATTTCAAGTTCCGGTGGGGGTATGCAATGAACTTGACACGATGGTAAGAAGGTTTTGGTGGAATGCTATGCAAAGAATTTTCTTGTTTTAAAAGCTTGGAAAGATATTTGCAAACCAAAAAATTCAGGAAGTTTGGGATTTCGAAAGTTTAAGGATATAAACTCTGCCCTCTTCGCGAAACTTGGCTGGAGGTTAGTTATAGACACAGATTCTCTATGGACCAGCATCATGAAAGCCAAATATTTGCGTGGAAAATCCTTATTCGAAGTCCGGAAGGCTAAAAGTAGTTCGGCGGTTTGGAAAGGGATCCTGTGTGCGAGAGATTTTCTTAGACAAGGTGTTTGTTACAAAATCAGCAATGGTCTCAAGATAAACCCTTGGCTGGATCCATGGGTTGAGAGTTTGATTAACCGTTCCCCAATACTTAGAGAAAGGGTGGACACTAGTAGCTGGACAAAAGTGATCGATCTGCGATCGAATGATGGAGATTCCTGGAATGAAACAATCCTTAATCAGCTGTGCAATGAAGAATTAGTGGTTGCTATCTTGAGAATTCGCTGGCCATGCTCTACTGAGGAGGATAGACCTTTCTGGCTTGGAAATTCTCAGGGGATTTTCTCAGTGGGAAATTGTTATGATATAAATAGTATGGCAGAGTGGCTGATCAGAATCTATGGGAGAGTATTTGGAGGTCTAAGATCCATGATAGGTTGAAGTTTTTTCTTTGGAGGCTGGTGGCAGATGTTATACCTACTCGGGAGGTGTTGAACATGAGGTTGGATATAGGGGACATCTCTTGTTCGATTTGTGGGGCTGATTTAGAGTCAGCTATGCACCTTTTTAAATATTGCACGGGGTTTAGGGCTCATTCGTTTGCGTGTAACTGGGGTAGCAAAGTGGATCATTGGAATGTCTCTTCGTTTAAGGAACTGGCGGGGATGTGTTTATCCCTTCCAGACAGCTTGTGTCACGGGCTTATGAATAGGGAGAATTTCACTACTTTCTCCACGTGTTTGTTGTACTACTTCTGGAAGTTTAGATGTGTAAGAATTTTTGAAGGAAACCCACCTTTGCTGGACATAGTCAAGATGCTAAACCAAGCTTTGGAGGAGTTCTCTGGGGCTATCAGCTATTCTCCTTCATTCAGAGATAATGTTGTGGCTAGTTGGTGTCCCCCGACTCTCGGATGGTGGAAAATAAATTTGGATGCTACGTTTGCAAATAGCAGAGCTGCAATAGCTTTTGTGGTTAGAGATGACTTTGGTTTTCTTGTTCAAGCATCGGCGAAATGTATTGATGCTGCATCAGCGGCGGAGGCAGAAACACTTGCCTTAGATTGGGCAGTTGCGGAAGCGATGAGCAGGGGATGGAGAAACTTAGTCTTCTCTTCAGATGATTACAACTTAACCAAAGAGATTAACGCTGATGTTGATCCTCAAGGCTGGGTCACAAGATCTTACATGTTGAATATTAGAAACGCTTTGTCTGAGTTTGGGTGGATTTTGGATTGAGATAGCCGCTCTTCTAATGCTTTGGCAGACATTATGGCAAAGAAAGCTTTGAAGCTGATAGTTCCTTTTCTTTTTTTCCCTGTAATCTGAGCTCTATTCCGAAGGACATTGAAGATGTGTTTCTTCAGGACTTGTTAGGAGTCTCGCTTTTGTTTCTTGTGCCTCCTTTAGGAGGTCTTTTTGAGCTTAATAGCAACCTTATTTACCAAAAAAAAAGCCTCAAAGCGTCAAACATGTACGTACACATTCTGAGTCATCGAAATGAAGATGAAATAAGGACAAGTTTCCTGCAATCATCCAATCAAATTAATAAGTCAAATTCAAACACTTATAAACAAAATTTAGGGATGGCAATGGAATGGGATGAAATAGAGCCGGACATAAATATCTAGTCTTAAACTGGGATTGTATGCGTTTCTTACATATAAAATAAAGAAAATTAAAACTCAATTTTTTAAATATTAATTTTATCATAAAGAAAATATATTTAAACAGATATTATATAAATATAATATTCACCCCTTCACAACAATCAAAACCCAAACTAAATTTATTAATAGAGAAAAAACAAAAAGGAAATTTCAAAAAGAAAAGCAACCCCAAGAAAAAAAAAAAAAAAACAATAGGCTAGATGGTCTCATTAATTTTTGTAAAAATTCAATAGAAAAACTAAAATATATATATATATATATCTTGGCCATGAAGACTATTATAGTAACGTGGAAGATAAAAACTCCACCTAAATCATCTAAGTTATATTATTCTTGAAATGAGCATCAACAACCATGTTATCTTCTTCAAAAATATAAAAAAAAAAAACTATATACTTGACTTTTGATAAACATAAATTTGAATAAAAGAAAATAAATATATAGTAACATATATAAATATATATATACAGAACTGCTAATATGGGCGACGTAGCCCACCATTCAATGGGCAACAGTCGCATATTAACCGTCCGATATGCATATTCACGCGGTCAATACATCTAAATATACACATTAGACGGCTGATATAAACTGTCACTCATTAAGTGGTGGGCTACATCGTCCATAATAGCAGTTATATATATATATATATCTTATATTTAATAAAGGAGAGTAGGGTTAAAGGTGGGTTTCCGTTTTTTTTCATTGTTTTTTTTTGTTTATTTTTTTTAAATTGATAGGGAAAACGACGTCGTTTTATTTTGGATTTTTTTTTTAAAATTTTTATAGGGAAAACGACGTCGTTTTTATGCTAGGGATTTCTATCTTCTTGCTGGACTATTCGACGTTTTCTGTCAGAGACAAATCTCGATTCAAAGGTGAAAGCTGAAACGTCGGATCCCACAAGCCACCGATTCGTAGTGAAACCAGTGCAATTCGACGCTCAATCACATCGGCGGTGAGTTTGCAGACGATGATGAAGGCTTAGACGAAAATGATTTCAGACTCTAAAAGAGGAAGATGCTTTGCCAAACCCGATCTCTTGCTGAAGATGATTTTCTGCTAAGATCCGAAATCTCCAGATTTCCTGCGATCGAAGAGAAATCCTAACGCAATCGGCGATATCTGAAGGTGTGATGTGGTGAGTTATTTATTTATTGATTTATTTCTTCATAATAGTTGAGTCGGTTTGGGGTTGTTGGAGCCTTCAGTTTATCGAGTCTCATCCATTGGGAAGTCAGGTTGGCATGAATGAATTTTTTTTTATTTCTTTTTATTTTTGATGGTTTTTCAATCTGTGATTGTTATTGGGTATGTGTTTCTGTTATTCCTTCTTTCTTTTTTTTTTCTTTTTTTTTTCAGTAGATTGAGATTAAACTATGATGCACATGATCATACTCTTGTTTTTATTTGTGTTTGATCTTCTCGTATTATGGGTGGGTTGTGTAAAATTCTTAATCTCAATTGATGTAGAACCTTTATGAAATTGAGAGTGAAATTCCTAGCTTTAATAAAATCACAGAACATAAGATTAAAAGGTTATATTTCTTTGCTTTGCTTTAGCTTTTTATTTTTCCATTCCTGTTTTTTTTTTTCTTTTTTTTTGTTGGTAATTATGTAAAGTAACAAGGTCATGTGAAAATATGAGGATGTGCAAAAGTATACTGTTTTCTACACTTTTATGTATTTGACAATTCATTAAGGTGTTCTACTTACTTTTCCTATTTGCGAAATGGAAAACTCCTCATGACTACTCATGGAAAACATAAACCTAAAATGCATATATAATAGGATTTATATATATTATATATACATAACAGCATAAAATTTTTGCAATTGAAAAGTATGTTTAAATATTTTGATGGTTCAGTTTGTCTGTTTGCTGCGTTTTTTTTAGTCTGTTTTCCTGCTTTGAAATATTTGTGGTTTTGGTTCTAATCATCGAAAAACCCCTCCATACATGTTAAAGCCTAGATTTTATGTTTTCCTGCTTCAGTTTCTTCCCAAAATTGGGTGCCCACTGAAACAGAATAAATCAACTTCCTCTATATTTTTCTCTCTCATTTTCTCTTTGGTGCCACTTGTCCATAAATATATGTATTTTCAACTTCCTTCTCTCTCCCCTGTTTTCTGGTTCTTCAGCTCCTTTGCTCTTTCCGTGTATTTTATTGTTTTTGCTCAACTTGTAGACAGAGCTGTGTCGTAATCTATATCGGTCTTGGTTTTGTGTCCTATGCAATTCTGGTCTTTCTTAGAAGTTTATGGGAACTGAAAAAGAACCAGCTGCTAGGGACAATAACGATGCCACTCCCTACAAATGATTAAATCAAATTCGCTTAGCTTGAATTTGAACATGGGTAGCCAATGGGAAGAGTGAGTTAAGGGTAATGAAATCAAATTCGAATTGAGTTTGTTGTGGGTTTTGTGATTTTTCTTTGTGGGTTTTCATTTTTTGGTTATTGGTGTTGATTTTTAGTTTTTCACGATTGGAAGAGTACGTGTGACTTGGAAAGTGTTTTTGTTTTTGGTATTGGTAAGTTTTTTTTTCCCCTCAAATTCTTTGAATTGGTTGGTTATGGTTGTTTGGTAGATAAAAATTGTGAATTGATCGCTTTCATGTTTCTTTGATTATTGATTTTGGTGTTTTTTTTTTGGTCTTCTCTTTGTGATGACTTGATGATTTCTTATTTTTTTTAAGTACTGCAATATATATATGTAAATGATATGTTGGATGACATAAAAGAACCTGGTAATGGCATAGAGGAAGAAAAGCTGGTACAGCCAAGGTTGCAATTGGATAAGGTCTTAAAAAGAGAAGTAAAAAACACTTTTTCTAAGAGGTATGTCTGTAAATGTATTCAAATCATGAATCATATATCTTCTCTTCTTTGGCCTTTTCCCCCCTGCAAAATGGTATCTTTATATGCTTTCATTTCTGTATAACTGGTCAATATATAGCTAATCAATTGTCTCAATGCTCTTAAAAAGCTGTAATTCGGTCCATGGATTTTTACATAGTATTTTAGAAATATTTGAAAAGTAATGTTCCCTTTTCACTGATCAGTTTTATTGTTACACCTTTTACTTTGATCACTCTGTCCTGCATTTGTAAAAGCTGTTTAGATTTCCTTTATAATTTATTGACTCTTTTCTCCATATAGACGAGCACTATCCCTTTGATGCGTTGAATACTCTGGCAGATATGTCCTTGATGATGCCAAAAAAGACTACTGATCCTGGTAAGAAAGTTATGCCTTTCAATATTATCTCTAGCTGTATCTTTTTCTATAGTGATGTAATGTTTAAGCTGCACTTCGGCAGCCAATTGTTTTTGTAATGTTTTTTTCACTGTATTAGCAAGCTGAATGAGTGCGTACACTCACTCATTAATTCTGTAAACTTCAATGCATAAAGCCCAATATCCATCATGTTTACTTGAGTTATTCTTCCACATTTAGATGACAGCAAATTGTTTTGTCATTTCTCATATTACTATTTTTCAATGTTTTGAGGGTTTAGTTTTGTATTCTTTTTGCAATATGTCATGGGTATCAAAAAATGCCAGGTTATGGTTAGGCTTCTGGTGATATTAATTCTCTTATGATTTTTGGCCATTTGGATCTTCTTAACAGTTAGTTGATTCTATTTTGGTACAATGTGATATTAAGTTGGTTTTTTGTGTCTTAAGAGCCATATGTAATGGAAAAGGGAGAAAATATTGATGTTCTTATCAAGTCTAAACTTAAAGGGAATCATTCAGTTTTGGGGATTGGCACTTATGTTTTTTCACTTTTCATGTTTTCCGAAGAAATTAGTGTTGCACTGCTTGGTATAAAGAGCTGTTAATGCCATGTTCACATTCTAGAATAAGCAATCTGAATATAAAATATGCATGTCACTATACTAAATTGATTATCTTTTATTCTGTAAGAACGATAGTCTAATTTTGTTTGAGCAAAGCATAGTTCACCTAATAGGTTTAGGAAGGAAGTCCACTTAAAAGGATCTTAGAACTATATTGACCTGATTATATGTCCTCCTTTAATTGGTGATGTAACTTTGTTGCTATAGTGAATTTATTTTATAAATAAACTCCTGGTTCATTTAAGAACTTTTGTTATAAGAAAAAAGTTACCTCCAATCTTGGTGGGTCCAAAGCGTGCAAGAATTGTTATTTTGATTTTTGTCATAAATTATCGAAATATGGAAATCTTCTTATGCAGGATTGTGTACATACTCATACTTAGGCAACAATCATGCACCACTAGAGTTCCATATATATATATATATATATATATATATATATATATTATGTATATATGAATCTTGTTGAATTTATTGAATTTATATTGTATTTGGTAATAATATAGAGAATCACTACTTGAGGTATGAAAATGCAACATGTTTTCTTCACCAGAAAAAACAAGGTTAATAGAGAAGAAAACGTGACAGATGAAGTTGATAGTTTTTGGTAGATCTTGAAGCTGACTTACGAGTGAGGATAAAAAGAAAGATGTGCAGATTATTGGGCTAAAAAACGAGATTACAATTATATAGAAATCAGAGAACTGATACTTAGTGGATGATGAATGAATACAAACTCATCAAAAAAAGAAGAAAGCAACGTTAACGAGATAAATAGATATGTAAAAATTCCTATATTACCTGTGTGTGTATATATATGAAATTATCTTTTTTATAATATATTTTTTAAAATTTTTTGTTTTACAAGTGGGTGATTGGTTGATATGCAGGATATACATGTATAGGTCGAAGAATGATGAAAAAGCTTTCAATGCAGAGTGGTACTTCTAACAAAAGTTAGATTGTTATATATTATTACATTTTTAAAATGGTAACAAAAGTTAGATATGATTTTTTTTCTAAAAATTGATTGATAATAGCATTGTAAATTTAATTTTATTATTATGATAGTTATATATTATTACATTTTCAGTATATAAATCATTTGACAAAATGCAGCTGCATTTATTGGTTAAAAATATAGCTCCAAATTTTTATTCAATGGTGGTATTCCAATTAAATAAAAAATTGCTAATCTTCCCTCAATCAAAAATCTTTTTCTTCCTACAGAAAAATAAAACCAATATGCTATCAATTGAAATTCGAACAAATTTCAATTGCACAATTATAAATAATTAATTAAATTATTATGTAAAAATGTTCAAATAATTTTTTTTTTTCAAATGTATGATTTAATAATGTGAACAAAAACATTAAACCATAACAATATAAGAATCCTTTTCAAAAAAAAAAAATAACAGTATAAGAATGAAAAACTCCAAATTATTATGTCTATCCTATATCTTATCAAATGTATAGAAAATAGTCATTTAGAAGCCTAATTCTTCAAAAATATTAACTAACTTATTGAATCATATATTACCTACTAATATAAGTACTTTCTTTTTGCAATTTTTTATACCAATTTAATAAAACTATAAACAAAATCCTACAATTCAAACTTTTAAATTTTAAATATAAAATATCATCAACAAAAAAATTAAAAAATACATCAAAATATAAATAATACATGCGTGCAACAACGCACGTATGAAAACCTAGTGTATATATATATATATATATATATACTGTCATATCATCAATCATAGATCCTATCGTAGAGAAATAATATTTTCAAAATTGTCTTATAAAGTTGAAAAAAATAGCAAGACAATGGGTGTAGTTTAGTGGTAAGAATTGCACGTTGTGGCCGAGGGGACTTGGGCTCGAATCCCAGCACCCACAGTTTAAATTGTTTCTAATAAGCTAATCATTTTTAGATTTTATTTCTTCGTTATTCATCCTAAACATTCCAACATTTTCCTTCTTTATTTTCCTTTCAATTTTATTTCCTTTCATTACTACTATTTTCCCGTTCCTAATAGATCCAATATTTTTGTTTTTGTCTTTTGCCTTTTCATGATGTTAGAGCATCTCCAATGAAGAATGTGGATTGCTGCATATGTGGTATAGAAATACACATTGTCTAAATTTATGTGGCATCAATGCACAATCAATTTAAAAATTGTTCTCCAATGGTAATGTATACAAAAACTATTTATAATTATTAATTAATTATATATTTTATTAAGTATTTTTAATTTTTAAGCAAATCAAATTTTTAAGAAAAATTTTACTTTTTTGGAAACTTGACAATGTCTAACAGAGCCTCTAGAACTAGACATTCATCTTGACAATGTCAAGGCCACGTCAGCTCGACACTCATTATAGATATTTCCATTGGAGATCATTTTATTAAAATAATGTTCATATGTACTTATGTGGCATGTTAATTTTAACAATGCACATTCCATTGGAGATGCTCTTATAGGTCTTGGGTGTATGATAGGTAACATGTTTTACATTAACTGGGTGTCAATTCATGTCAATAATATTAATATTACCAAGAAAAAAAAAAAAAAAGAATGTCAATAATATTAAAACTCATATTGGATAATATTCCCCACTTCCATACACCTTTAAGTATTGTGAATATATTCTCAATTTTAGATTTTTTCTATTAGTTTTTCCAAGATCATGATCACGTTTTTTCAAATTTATTTATTATATATAATTAAATTCAATACTTTTTTTAATATGGGAATACTTTTTTTTTTCTCTATCAAAATTTAGATGTGGACATGTGGTGATTCCATATGGAAATCATTGCCCAAATAAACATGCACCAAATCTTAGTGTCTTCACTAAGAGGTAAACATAACATTATCATCACTTTTGTTCAAATTTATTTACTATATAAAATTAAATCCCATAATAAACATGCACCAAATACTACTTTATTTATTTATTTATTTTTATCATACGCACCAAATACTTAACGGGGGTTCAACTAGTCATGACTTGCCACCACTAAGCATTTAAGAGTTATAAACTTTTTTTAACTTTTTATTTTTATTTTCCAAAATTGGGATGTGGTCATTCAATATGGGAATCATTGCCCAAAAAAAAGTGTCTCCACTAGGACGTCAACTTAACATTATCATTCTCTAAGATTGTTAAATATAATTTTTATCCATTAAAATATTTTTTCATTCTAAAATTCCCAAAGAAAAAGTTGTACATTAATTTATAAGTTTCATGTCAATTTTATAAATTTTGTACCCGATCGTCAATCGTCTCACTTTTAGGTCGTCATATGAGCGATTTTGATGGTTGGATTTCAATTAATATTCAAGAGCAGTGGAGGATTTGTAACTGTTGATGTTTATATAACAAAGAAAAATAAAATAAAACCATAGTGCTGAAGTCGCTAACTTGCCCATAGTAAATTAAATAAAAATAAATAAACTATTAAATAGATAAATAATTTTTAAAAATAAATCAATTAAATATTTTTACATAATTCACATATTATTTGATAAACAATTTAATTACTCGAGTATCATTAATAAAAAAAAAAAAAGTAAGAATAATGGATAACCTTTTATTTTGGACTTTTGATAACTTTATTATTTGGTTTGATTATTAAAATATTGAAATAAAATTATTGAATAATAAAAAGTATGTGCATCATTTATTAGCAACCAGAAACATAAACATTAGTGCATCATTATATTTCCATGACAAGCACATGTGCCACGAAAAGTTACGAATTATCAACAAAGTTAAATTTTATATTTACAGCCTTTTGTCTCTTTTTGAAAATAACAAAAAAAAAATGTTAATAGAAAAGGGGAAAAGATAATTAGAAAGCAACAATAACATAAACATATCTTTTACGGAAAGCCTTATATGTTAAGATAGGATAAGGATTTATTCACGAAAAAAGATAGGATAAGATAAGCATTTTAGTTATAAAAGGTAAATACCAAATAAAGGTTATCCTTTCTTCTTCCTTACAGAGAAAAACCATTAAAGACTTTATTAATTTCTTAAATTATATGCAATAATAATTTTTTAACAAATTATTTATTACTAAACTTAGTCTAGCACTAAAATTATTAAAATTATAGATTAAAAGTACAAAACTATTAAAAATAATTTTTTTTATATAAAATCAACGTTGAAAATAAATAAAATCTAAAATAATAGCTTCGTGATGGAAAGGATATGGAAGCATTAAAAAAATAATAATAATAATAAATAAATAATTGATGTATCAAAATTCCACTCTGTCAGTGACGTGTCAGTAGAAGACTAACCGGTTTAACGTTTCCTCCTCACCTGGGTTGACTCCAAAATACACACGACGCACCGCATGAAACAACGCTAATCAGGCAACAACTTTAATTCACTATTTATCTGGAAACTAAATATCTAAAAATTATCTTTAAAAGATTTAATCAAAATTTCTCAGAATCTTTTCTGTTGTGAAGCAAATTTTCAATTCTTATCTGTTAGTGCTGTATATATAGACACCCGGCTTCCCATTCTCAATAATCTTTTGGCATAAAGTTTACTTTTCTCTGTTTTCTGTTCTGTTTTTTCTTTTTTCTTTTTTTAATTTTCCTGTTTGGGTTCTGTGATTTGTGAAGAAAGTGAGGCAAAATTATTTTTTAGAGATGGAGATTGATCTTTCACCCAAGTTGGCCAAGAAGCTTTACGGAGGCGATGGTGGGTCTTACTATGCTTGGGCTGCTTCTGAACTTCCCATGCTTCAAAAGGGTAACATCGGTGCTGCCAAGCTCGCTTTAGAGAAGAATGGGTTTGCTCTTCCTCAGTACTCTGATTCTTCCAAGGTTGCTTATGTACTCCAAGGTAGTCCCTCTTAATTAAATTGGGTGTTGGTTTAAATGGCTTTCAATTAGACGATAAAGATTTTAGAGATCAAGTAGTTGTTTTTGCCGTTACTGTTTTGTTCTTGAGCTTTGATCATAGTAACAAATTACAATATTCCATATAATTGTGTTCATCGTGATAGCTAAGAATGAAATCACTCCAATTGCGAAGGTCGAATTGGATGTGTATATATATTGTTTTTTGTTTTTTTGTTTTGGACAATGAATTTGCAAGATCAAGTTGGTTTTGTTCCATATGTGAATTTTGAGTACCTATTTTACTGCTATTAATACTTTTTAGTTTTTTTACTTTATCCGTCTTAAAGGGTTTTGTTTCTATATGATTTTTTTATTTCTTTTATAGTTCTCTGTAAATCACATCTGCATAACACAAATTGAACCAAACTTTACCATTCTAAAAAGTTTATTTGTAACTTTGATGTAATGGATTTCTTTAGGAAGTGGTGTGGCTGGAATAGTACTTCCTGAATCAGAGGAGAAGGTAATTGCAATCAAGAAGGGCGATGCAATTGCCCTTCCATTTGGTATTGTCACATGGTGGTACAACAAGGAGGACACAGAGCTGGTAGTTCTTTTCTTAGGTGATACATCTAAGGCTCACAAGGCTGGTGAATTTACTGAGTTCTTTATTAATGGTTCCAATGGTATTTTCACTGGCTTCTCTACTGAATTTGTGAGTAGAGCATGGGACTTGGAAGAGAATGTAGTAAAGATCCTTGTTGGAAAGCAAACTGGCAAAGGAATTGTTAAACTTACTGGAAGTGTTAAGATGCCTGAGCCGAAGAAGGAGCACCGGGATGGAATGGCCTTGAATTGTGAGGAAGCTCCATTGGATGTTGACATTAAAAATGGTGGAAGGGTTGTAGTGTTGAACACTAAAAACTTGCCTTTGGTTGGTGAGGTTGGACTTGGGGCTGACCTTGTTAGGTTGGATGGAAGGGCCATGTGTTCTCCTGGATTTTCTTGTGACTCTGCACTTCAGGTGACTTATATAGTTAGGGGCAGTGGCCGTGTTCAAGTTGTCGGTGTTGATGGCCGCAGGGTATTGGAAACAACTGTGAAGGGGGGTAATTTGTTCATTGTTCCTAGGTTCTTTGTTGTTTCAAAGATTGCTGATCCAGATGGTTTGGAATGGTTTTCCATTATCACCACTCCTAAGTAAGGTTTTCTCACCCAACAGTATAGTTTTATTATCACAAATATTATCTATTTATCATTGTCAGTATCTATTTGACAAGTTGCAAGTATCTGAATTTCTAAAGTAGTTTTTGTTTTTAATGATATTGTTTATTTGTTGCAGTCCAATTTTCACCCATTTGGCTGGAAGGACTTCAGTTTGGAAGGCTTTGTCTCCTGAGGTTCTTGAGGCTTCCTTCAATGTACCCTCTGATATAGAGAAACTGTTCCGATCAAAGAGGACTAATGCTGAGATTTTCTTCCCTCCACCAAACTAGGTGCAAGTTTACTACATCAGCTAGCTCTTTCATCCCAATTAACGCTTATGCTTAGGAAGACCAATTGTCCCTTGCCCTATAAAGTGTAGACTTGCTTATTTTCTAATGGTTTGTTTGCATTTGCATTTTGGTATAAGGATTTTATTTTATTTGTGCTTTCTTTGTAAATGGCTATTCTTCATAACGGGTTGTTTGGTTGAACTTTGACATCTTAATAGTTTTCAAGTTCTGTAAAGTTTTCTAAGCAAAGTGTTTGCCATATATAAATGAGCTTGGAACAGTTAAACTTTGAACCATATATAGGCTCATACCACCCATTTAAACCGTTCTTAGTTTTTAGGTATGCAACAATATACAAAAAGCTAGTGAGTTAACCAATTGGAATCCTTAATGTTACCAAACACGTCATTGTTATTCACTCTAAATATCAATTTTAACCAACAAAGTGTGAACTATGTCCCTAAAGAAATTAACATTGTTCCAAAGATAAACCAGTTAAAACTCTAAGCAACAGCATATAAAAGCCGCCACACAGGCAGAAAATACTTAGACTGTGATACTATCATGAACTTTGCATCGTTCACCATAGCTTGCATTTTGTCAGGCAAAAGCGGAGCTTCAAAACCTTTACTTCCTCATTTGAGTTTCACGCTTTAGAGTTTTAGACGGTGATAGTGTCCATGAAATCTGCATCATTCTCCATAGCCTGCATTGTTTGAGGCTGAAGCCAAACTTAAAAATCTATATCACCTTCTTCAGCTCCACTAAACACATTCAGTTTCCCATCGCTCATGTTTTCTAGTGAGCTTAAAACTGCAAGTGGTCTTCCCCAACCAAAATCATTACCATAGACATTGAATCTATGTGAGCCACCTATATTCAATGTATTATCTGTAATTTCTGCACTCGTGAAAATTATAGGATTGTCTGCCCAATCCTGCAGAAACTTCTTTGCTCCTCCTGACGTATGCGAAACTATCTTGTTCATCTGCCAAGCCACCCAACCAAATCCTCTGTTTATGAGCTCGCCGGAAGTGGTCTTTACGAACGCAGGTTGACACGCGTTTCCGATGTACTCTCCGGCCAAATACTTGGCCTCCAATTTATTTCTCATGCCTATCATAAATCCCAGAGAAACCTCTTGATTCGCCTTGAGATTTCGGCCGCGGGTAACGCATATCCAAAAATGAGCCAAGAGTGCTTGAAAAGACGAGATGTTAACCCTCTCCATCTCCATCTCCATCCTAGCATTGGCTTTTGCTTTGAGCTGTGAAATGGTTTGCTTTGCAAAATGAAACACCCTGTGCTGTAATATTGGCGGCGGTGGAGTGAAAGCCCTCGGATGGATTTCAAAAGGAATGCGAAGTGGGAGTTCGACGATGCCGTTGAGATACCGACGAGCAAAAACGGGAGGCGGTTGTGTTGAAACTTGAAGATCTTGACCATCGTCATTGCTGCCTCTTGAGATTTGGGACCAAGCGTTGAGGAAATGCGAGAATGATGTGCCATCGGAAACAGAGTGGTTCATTGCGCAAGCGACAAAGATGCCATCGATTAATTCAGTCACTTGAACTGCAAGCAATGGTTTGGAAATTCCTTCAAAGTTGAGGACTCCATTGAACGGAAATAAAGAGTGGAGGATATCATCGGGAACATCGATGGGGCTGAGAATGTCAGCCACTGCTATGCCATCAGCGACTGCGTGAACAAATTCGACTCCTCCGTCGTTGCAATGAATGGAATAAGAAGAGGTGTTGTCGTGGTTTACAGTCCGGGCAAAACGGACCAGCAAGAGGATAGAAGCTATCCAATGTGGAGGAGAGTGTAGCTTTAAGGTGCTCTATCAAATTAGTGTTGGTCTCGGAGATTTGAGAACTGGATTTGTTAAAGAGAAGACCTCTTTGGATAGGTTCTCTAAAGAGGAATTGCAAATCCCATGGAGTTAAATCTATTGTTTCAGGTAACCCAGTTTGACGACGATGATGATGAACTTTTGTTGGTTGAATTGAGGTAGTGGAGATGAAGCGGATTTGTGTTATTGACACATTGAAGCCTCTTTGTTTCTATGATATACACCACCCATAGACTATTTGTAGTGCTTAATGAGAGACATCAGGCTCTCGCCTCTCCCAAATTGTTGGTGTTTGGTTGTGCTTGTATAAGGCTTAGTTTTTTTTTGGTTAAAATGTATAAGGCTTAGTTTTTTTTTTTTTTGGTGAAATGTACAAGGCTTAGTTGGTTTTGCCTTGTGTCAGCTTTTCATATTTTTGTTATTAGTGAACACGTGTGTGGTGTGTGTTCAGTAGATTGCTAGTCAATTGTAAGAAAGGTTAAGAAATATTAAACACAGAGATTATAAGATTTATCTGGAAGTTTCTCTCTCTCTTTCAGTTTTCTCTTTAGCTTTCTCTTCTCCCAAACACTTGTGTTCTTTATTTCTCGGTAATTTTGTCATGGTATCAAAGCAAATAGTAAAAGATCTTGAAGATTCAATAATGGCAAATTGTTCTATTGCAGCTGTAGCACACGAAGCTACCAAGTTGGTAGAAAGTACAAGTGTTAAGGTTTTTAAAGATAATTTGTATGATTCTCTAATTACAATTTTACATTTTCCAAGTAACATCTTGAAGTTAGATGATGAAAATTTTCAGATTTGGAAATCGCAAATCTTACCAATACTTCGTGGATACAATTTAGATTGGTTTGTGTTTTGTGATGAACCTAATTTTTTAGAAAGGTTCGTTGCTGAAGAAAAAGGAATTTATGAAGAAAATCTAGCACAATATACCTTGGAGCAACAAATCTTGATTCTTCAAGATCAGTTTCTTTAAGGATGGCTAATTTATGTGATCAATTGAACTTGGGGATATAGTTGGATTATGTACTTCTCGACAAATTTGGTTAACACTTTCTGACACTTATGCTCCTCAATCTGAAGTTTCTATGCTTCAGCTAAGAAACCATTTGCAGACTATGTCTAATGGAACAATGAAAGTGATTGAATATTGCAAGAATGAGAAAAGAGTTGCTGATCAATTAACTGCAAGAGGTTTTGTTGTCTCAAATAAGGAGCTTGTTATGTGCATTTTTATTGGTCTTGGCCTTGAGTATGAAATTGTTTATACAAATTACAATAGCAGACCTCCTCTTCCAACTTTCTAAGAGGTAAAAAGCTATTTTGGTCATTATGAGTCTAAGCTTGATCAACACAATTATATTTCCATGTTCAACTCTGCTAATTTGGCTTCTGCATTTAATTCTCAAGTTCAATTAAATAAATCTATTCCACATTTGCCTAACTCACCTTCTAACATTAAGTAGTACTTCTAATAATACTACCCAGACCAATTTTGGAGAAAATTTTGTTTCTGGTCATAATAGTTTTGATAAGGGTTATCCAGATGATAATAGATGAATATTTTATAATCGTGGAAGAGGTTGTGGTAAAGGAGGTAGGAATTTTCAACCTCAATGTCAGATTTGTCATCGAATTGGACACACAACCAATGTGTGCTATTACAGTTATGGTAGCACTGTGTTTCATAATTCAGGATTTCCAAGTCAAAGGGGATTTCAGGATCCTTATGGTTCACAAGGTAGTATTTATGGTTCTTCTAATCAGTTTTATGGATCCCATACTTATGGTTTTGTTCCTACAACCCATAATAGGCATATCACTGCTAATTTTGCTGGAAGAAAAACTGGTTTTAATTCATTTCCTAGCTTTTCTCCTCTATCAAGACTTAACCCCCAAGGTCTCTATGGACATGTACCATAAGAAAACTTTAATAATCCATTAGTTTCATCTTATCCCTATGGTTTCAATAGTGCCATCAGGCTTTCCACAGCTGCCTAATGGTTCAAGTTATCCTTAAAAAAGTAATCAGTTTTCTTTTATGCAAGGAGATGGTCATGATCAATATGGTGGTGATAATTCTGGCTATAATAAGTTGTCAACAAACTTTGTAGCTACACCTATTTTAGTTGGAGACCCCAACTGGTATTTGGACAGTGGGGCTACTAATCATGTTTTCTTTAGAGGTGACAATTTAACAGCTTAAACTGGCTACAATGGTCCAAATAAGCCTATTCTTGGAAATGGACAGAGTTTTGACATTACAAGTATTGGTAATACTTTTCTTACTTCTTTGTCTTGTCCTTAATATACTTTGTTGTTAAATGGTGTGTTGGTTGTTCCTTACATAGCAAAAAATTCACTCATCTCCAAGTTAACTTTAGACAATTCTATTATTGCTGAGTTTAACAGTACTCACTATTTAATTAAGGACAAACAGATGGGAGTGACTGTTCTCAAAAGGTTCTTGAATATGGGCTTTACAAACTACAAATTCCTTATCAAAGGTGTTCTCTGAAGTTGCAAAATGGAGTTCCAATGTTAGCAGTTGTTAACTTAACCCAAGATTGTCAAGATTGTGTTTCTGCCTTTGGAAAACTAGCTTATATTTTGTCTGGTGTGTTAAATTCTGCAAACAACAATTTTGAAGTAGATAACAAGCTTAAAAATGGTTGTATATCTTCTGATTTTCATGTTTCTCAGAAAGGTCTTGTTGGTCAAAATTGTGTGTTTAGTAGTGGAAATAAATCTAGTAGTAGTAGTGGAGATGTTCATACTGCTACAATGAGCACTGTTGACTTAGATGTGTTACATCAAAGGCTGTGTCATGCTTATTCAATTGTACTAAAGAAAGGGTTGTCCATGTATAAACCTGCTTTACAAATCAATAAAAATTCTATTTTCTATGAAGCTTGTCAACATGGTAAAGGTCACATGTGTATTTTTCCATTGTTTGATTCTCGAGCTGGTGCTCCTCTTGAATTAATACACACTGACATCTGGGGGCTAGCACCTACTTCTTTCAAAGAAGGTTTCTAATACTGCATTCATTTCTTGGATGATTATTCTAGACACACTTGGATTTACCCACTTAAAAAAGGTCAGAGGCTCTTGGTATTTTTAAGCAATTTCATGTCATGGTTGAAAGATTTTTTGATAAAAATGTGAAATGTTTGCTTTCAGATTGGGGTGGAGAATATAGATCATTTTTACCTTATCTCAATAGTTTTAGAATTCAATTCAAGCACTCTTGTCCTCATACTCACCAACAAAATGGAAGAGCTGAACGTAAGCACAGACATATTGTGGAAGTAGGCATTTGTTTACTCTTTCAGGCTTGTATGCCTTTGATTTATTGGTGGGAATCATTCAGTTCTACTGTTTTCTTAATTAACAGACTTCCTACTTTAGTTTTACACTTTCAGAGTCCTTATTAAGTTTTATTTTATAAAATTCATGATTATGATTTCCTTAAAGTTTTTGGTTGTGTTTATTTTCCACTTTTGAGAGCCTATAACAAACACAAGTTTGATTTTCATATATCCAAGTGTGTTTTTCTAGGATACAGTGATAGTCATAAGGGATACAAATGCTTAGACAAATCTGGAAGAGTTTATATTTCTTGAAGTGTGACATTTAATGAGAGGGACTTCTCCTTTTATTCTGGTTTTGGCTTTTTCTCTAATTCATTAGTAACAAAATGCAGATAGTTGCTCACTTGCACCAATTTCTATTTGGAAGCTTTTTTCTAAGAAATCTTGTCATTCTTCAACTGTAACATCATATGTCATTCTAACTGTTGCTACAACTAGTTCAATTGACTTATCTTCTTCACCTACTGTTGAGATATCATCTGGTTATTCTAATCTTTCAATTCCAGATTACCTACAGAACTCAGATTGATTATCTTCTTCAACAAAACAATGTTTCCATCAAATGTTCAACTTGATGATACTTCTACACAAAATCATAATTCATTACCTAGTACTACTTGTAATACTGATCATCTTCACTCAGATTTTGGCATTCAATTATTTGTTGATCAGCATATTGAAGAATCTAATTGTGATTCCTCTTAATACTGTACCATCTACTGCTTCAACAAAGTCACAAAACCATGTTTCAGTGCATCCCATGCAAACTCGTTCAAATAGTGGGATTTTCAAGCCTAAATGTCTTGTCACAACTCAAATTTCTTCTCATGTTGCTCTTTTTTAAGAGGAAGAACCTTCTTCCATTCAATAAGCCTTACAGAATCCTAAATGGAAAGCAACAATGGACTTTGAGTTTGAAGCCTTGCAGAAAAATGGTACATGATCTCTAGTTCCTTATACGTCTAACATGAGCATAGTCAGTCATAAGTGGGTGTTTAGGATAAAATATAATGCTGACGGTTCTATAGATCAATATAAGGCTTGTTTGGTAGCTAAAGGGTTTCATCAACAACATGGTTTTGATTTTAATGAAACATTTAGCCCTATAATTAAACTAGCAACAATCCGGCTGATTCTTATTATTGTTGTTTCTTTACATTGGCCTATTAAGCAACTTGATTTTAATAATGCTTTCCTAAATGGTGACTTGCAAGAAGTGGTATATATGTCACAACCATAGGGGTATGTTAATCAAGAATTACCTTATCATGTATACCAATTACGTAAGGCTTTGTATGGATTGAAACAAGCTCCAAGAGCTTGGATTGAAAAACTTAAAGGAGTCTTAGTTAACAAAGGGTTTGTTAATTCTATGGCTGATTCTTCTCTCTTTGTGTTGAAAAATGAGATTGCTTATCTCTTAGTTCTTGTTTATGTGGATGATGTTATAGTCACAGGCCCTGATTCACAAGCAATTCAGCATCTTACAGCCTATTTTCACTCTCAGTTTTCTTTTAAATATTTAAGAAATCTTCATTTTTTCCTTGGTATTGAAGTTACTCGAACTGCAAATTGTATGTTGCTCACACAATCTAAATATATTAGAGATCTTCTTAAGAAAACTAAGATGGAAGAAGCCAACAGTTGTCCATCTCCTATGGTGGTCAATAAACCTTTGTTCAATTTTGATGGTGATATTTTTACAACTTCAGATTTGTATAGAAGCACAGTGAAGGCTTTGCAGTATCTCACAATTACAAGACCTGATATTTGTTATGCTGTCAACAAGCTTAGTCAATATGTAAAATCTCCAACTACAGCACATTGGGAAGGCTGTGAGACACTTCTTCGTTATTTGAAAGGCACTACTCAACATGGACTCAAGTTTCAAGTAACAAAAAAGCTATGTATTCATGGTTTTGCTGAGTCTGATTGGGCTAGTGATCGTGATGACCGTCGATCTATTAATGGCTATTCAGTGTTTTTGGGTCTGAATTTGGTCTATTGGAGCTAAAAAAAAAAAAAAAGAAGCTATTGTAGCAAGATCTAGCATGGAGGCTGAGTATAGATCGCTTGCACATATTACTGCTGAACTTTGTTGGCTTAAAAACTTAATTAATGAGTTACAAGTTCACTTTGCAGCTTTTATTGTTAGGATTGACAATCTCAGTGCAGTAGCTCTAGCTTGCAATCCTGTTCTACATGAACAGACTAAACACATTGAGATTGACTTACCTTTTTTCCGAGACAAGGTTTATGAAAGGTTTATGGAAATTTGTTATATTTCCACTAAAGAACAAATTGCTGATATTTTTACTAAGGCATTAGGTACTGCCAGATTTTTGTACCTTCGATCCAAACTTAAAATTGTGAACACTTTGAGTTGAGCTGTATGGTTCTGATTTTAGTTTGTATTGTGTTTAATTTTGTGTGTGTGTAAACTCTCAGATTACTAGTCTTGCTACCAATCCTCAATTTAAGGGGGAAAGTTGGTGTTTGGTTGTGCTTTGTCACGTGCTTGTATAAGGCTTAGTTTGTTTTGCCTTGTGTTAGCTTATGATATTTTTGTTATTAGTGAACACGTGTGTGGTGTGTGTTTAGTGTAGTTGGTTTAGCTTTTAATAAAGATTGCAAGTCAATTATAAGAAAGGTTAAGAAATATTAAACATAGAGATTACAATAGAAGCTTCTCTCTCTCTTTCTTTCAGTTTTCTCATCTTCCAAACACTCGTGTTCTTTATTTCTTGGTGATTTTGTCACAAATAGAAAACAGAATAAATAAATAAAAGAGACATTAGACAGTGAATTGCATTGTACTATCATTTTCAATTCATTAACTCTCAATTTTAAATGGGTAAAAACTACGATGCTAGCTACATTGCTGATGATTTTTGGAAGATTTTCAATTATAATTTTCAACTAATTTGATAAAATTTTAAAATTTTCAACTAATTTGAAAAAAATTTCACAAAAAATTCAATCTATTAAGCTTTGTGAATATACAATTGTATAAACTTTTAAAAGTATCTACAGAATTAAAGCGTACTGTGTTAAAATTTGCCACCTTTATTTTCAACCAATGGATGAAAGGACATCCAATGCGTAGGAGAAAAATATATGTAAAGTCGGTCACTTGCATAACCGGTTACTTTCTTTCACTCACTTTCTCATTTTTATCACTTCTCTAAGTGTATCTTTTATTTAATTTTCAAGAGAAAATATCATCTACACACTTTATTATTTATTTTTATTTCATGATAGATTTAGTAGTTTGAAATATTTCAAAAATACCCTTTGCCGTTAAAAAAATTATGTTAAATTTAACAGAAAAGGGATAAAACAGTAATTGAGAATTTATAAATGAAAAAGTTATCATTTTCATCTATGTAGTTTATCCATATTTCACGATAAATTTTGTAGTTTTTTAAATTTAATAGAAAAATGATAAAAAAAGTAATTGAATATTTATAACAAACATCTATTAAATGGTAATTTAATAAATTTTTGTAATATTTTTCTTGATATGGATTGAAAATAATTCATTATAATATATTATAATAAAAATAGAAAAAAATTATTTTAATTAAAAAATTAAATACATTGCATTCGCAAAAACAATCTTTTTATTTTTTATTTTATTTTATTTTTCTCTCTTCTTTGTAGAGGTGTACATGTGTAGGTGAGGCTTCGTTGCCAAGCCATTTGAATCAAACATTGTGCCAAGCCATTTATTTTTTGGTTTTGAAAATTTTTACGCTTTTTCCTTTTGTATATAGTTGAACTTTGTTATTCTTGACAAAGAAGAATGGAAAGTCAGATTGACCGACCATTGAAATATCCATAATTTTTCTAGCTTCAAAAACCTCTTCACCTCCAAACCTGGGATCCTTTCCGTCTGGATCACCGTCGCAAAGTCCTTTGGAGGGGAAGAGAGAGGGAAAAAGAGAGAGTATAATCACAATTAGATCCTCATCTAGGTATCCTACAACACCGACAATCACCAGCAAAACACAAATTAAAATTTCACCAAACCCATACTGAACCATCTAAGAAAATCCCTAGGCTTTCATAGAAAACTCACCTTTTTATTCTTTATGTCAACTGTCAAATCAAATTATCGAGTGCTCGCCACCATTAGGAAAACTGTCAAACAAATCATTATCGTCGACCATCGACCTTCAAGAGCTAGCCACCAATCACGAGTGAACCACTAGTCTCAATCTATCGAGCAATTGCGAGCCCTAAGCGCGAGCCATTGTAGGAGTTAAGGTAAGTCAATTTCTAAGATTTGTATAAAATTTATATGAAAATTGTTTGATAATAAACGTTGTGCAATTTGTGTGTAGATTTGTGAAATTTATAATGGAAAACAAAGAGTGAGAGTGAGAGAGAAAGAGTTGGAAGAAGAAGATAATATAGGAAGGGAAAAGAGAGAACGGAAAAGACGATCTTACCTTTGATTTTAAGTGTTTAAAATACACGTGCATGTCACATGACTGCCTCAAATGGAAGAAAATGTAAAGAACCAACGGGATGGGGCTGTGAGCAACGTTACACCTTAATAGGAGAAGAGTCACCCAATTTCTAGCACTTTGCACCCTAAATTTGCTAGAACTATACATCGTTGGTGTTTTTAAAAATTTCCATTGAACTCTTTAACAAAATTCATAAGATTTACATATGACTTTAAAATAAGGACATTAAATGTCTTTTTGCATTGGAAATATTTCTTCCTTAAAAAATTATCATACTTTAATGAACAAAAGGCGTAAGAAATCTTGTGATTGGAAAATGAGTAAAAACCCCAATTAAGAGTTTTTTGTATGGATGCCTACTACTGAGGCTAGTTGAAGAATTTTGTCCATGTGTTTCCAAACTTTATTATTATGTGTACCTTGACTGTTCACTTAGAATTTCGTTTCCAAAATGCCATTATTTTCAAATTTTGGATGCCTTCATCCTCTGTAAATTATCCCCACACCAATTTTCGTTTTCATTTCACATTTTCTTTGTCGTTCAGTCTCTCCAGCACAAACTTCTTAAAATAAACCGGAAAATAAAATTTTGTCCTTCATTTCAAGGTTCTTTTGAGGTTTTGTCAATATCAGAAGAAAAATTTGAAAACCAGTTCGAGATCCAATAAGGTAATTTGGTTTTTCCTTGTCAATATCATGTTGAAGTTGTTAAAATAGTGGGTGCATGCTGTTTGGATATTCTGGGCATATTTTAGCCAAAACATTACAGAGAAATAGTTAAAACAAAAAACAAGTAGTTGAAAATGAGCACATACTTGTCCCATTGGGCCTCATGGTCTGAAATTTTCAAAAATAAGATGGGGTGCTACTAGTTCAAGCAAAGTGTAATTGGCAGATATAATACATAAAACCTACCATGTACCTCAGACTGGTGGTCTTAAATGTCCTAGGTAAATATAATTTAGGCATTGTAATTGACAAATTTAATGCATCAAACCTATCAATTACCCAAAGTTTTTTTTTCCAGGGTGTTTGGTGTAATCTAGTTTATACAATGCGTAATTGACAGATATAAGACAATAGATCTGCCAATTAGCCTAGACTTAGGATAACGAGTTGTCCAAAGAGGTGCCGGGGTAAATATAGCAATGCGAAAATTGACAGGTATAATACATCAACCTAGTATTCCAGGCTCATTTGTCCAGGGTGGCCATACTGTTGATAGGGTGAGCATAGTTTAGACAATGTGTATATTGATGGGTATAATACATCAAACCTATCAAGTGCCCAAGCTTATTTATTCAAGGTAATGGTTGAACTCAGTTACTTGAACTGTAGTAACAATTGGAAAAAGATGAGGTATTGTTAGGGTTTAGGGTTTGGGCAAGACGGGTAGCAAAAGGGTAGAATGTGTCCAATGTGGTGGAGAGAGTGGCTTTGAGGTGCTCTGTCAAATTAGCGTTGGTCTCGGATTTTTGAGAGCTAGATTTGTTAAAGAGAATACCATTTTGGATAGGTTCTCTAAAGATGAATTGCGAATCACATGAAATCAAATCGATTGTTTCAATTATGCTTATCATTTTCAATCGTGTTGTATTATCAATTTTAAATGATTAAAGTATGGGTTTCCAGTTGCCAATGACGTTGATGGTGGTTTTTGGAAGAATTCAAATGGTTAAGAGACCAAAGATATGTAAAACTGGCCACTTGCAAGTTACTTTCTTTCACTCTCACCCTTTCTCACTTTTATCACTTCTCTTACTGCATCCTTTATTTCTAAAACAAAATAAAAAAAAAATGTATGCACATGAGCCAGACCGGGGATGAGCAAGGTAACTCTCAGATGAAGTTAGTAAGTGATGCTCTCTCCTCGCCGAACGATGGCCTGAACCTGAGTAATATTAGAGCTTCCCTCAACACGAAGAAGAGAGCACGAGAAAAGCAAGAACGCATGTAGTTCGGGGCTGAGCGCAGGAAGCGAAGTAAGTTTTGGAAGAAAATGGAGTGACTATCTGAGTTGAAGAAAGGGACAAACTTGAGAATGAGGAGAGGAAGATGATCGAAGCTGAAGAAAGACAGAAGTTTGAAGCTGAAAAGAGAAGGCTGAAGGATGAAAAGAATGTGAGGCTTCACAATCAACATAGATATCAAGTGCCCATAGGTTATCAGGCTCTTAATCCATAACCATAAGCCTACACCCTCAGATTGGGATTGACATCATCATCTATCGTAGAAGAAATTTGCTAAGCTGTTCTCCTATAGAATTTCAAGATCCCAAATTTGGAGCATACGAAGGTAGAACATATCCAGCAGAACATTTGGGGGCTTACAAAGTATGGATGGAGTTCGAAGCAGTTGAGCTTTCCTTTTAATATGAGGAAGAATGACATGGACTTGGTTTATAAACTTATGATCTAGATTGATCAATTCATTCAGCCAGCTAGAAAATTTCTCCAAGGCACAATTTGTAGAGCTCACCTAGTGTAAAAGCCACCTTCCCATTTATTATCAATCCGGCAATAGGAGAATGATTGTCTGAAGGCATATATCCAGAGGTTTACATACATGACGATGCAGATAGAAGGTTACACTGACGATTGGGCTATGCAGACCATGCATGATGGGATGCGAGATGAAAACCTTATATGGACGATAGCTAAAAACCTACCTTGAATGTTTAGAGATTCTAATAGAGGCCCATAAACATATATCAGCGGAGAATATCATCTGGTCTAGAAGAAACCTGAACAAAGGAAGAAGAGAATACTTTGAAATGGACCAAAACCTCAAATACACGAAGGCTAACCAACTCCTTACTTAAGGAATCACACCATCGCTCCAACGTTTCATGCTTTTGGTACAAGAGTAGGACAAACCACTTCACCGTTTACCAGTGAGATTCACCAGGCTTTCCTTCTCCCGAACTTCAAATTTTAGGATTTGGAGCATCATATGGGAAAGACTTATCCTAAAGATCATTTGAGAGCTTATCGAGTCTGGATGGAGTCTAAAAGGGCTAAGTCGCTCCCTGAGCTAGAGGTCAGATTCGATCATGAGCTAAAGCTTAGCCTAGATTTGACCAAGAACTGAGCTGGCTAAAAGTCGACCATGAGCAGAAGTATCCCTAAGCTGGAATCAGATTTGACCAGAAGCTGAGTGACCCATAAGCTGAATGTTCCTTGAGCTGGGCTCAAATTCGGTCAGATGCTGAGTGTCCCAGGAGCTAAATGCTCCCTGAGGTGGAGCTCAAATATAACAAGAAGTTGAATGCTCCTTGAGCTGAGCTCAAAATCGACCATGAGAGGAATACTCCAAGCTTTTGAGCTCAGAAACTCCTCGACCAAGACTTGGAAGCTCATCCACCAAAAGCTCAGAGCTCAAAATCTCTTTGACTAAAAGCTTAGAAGCTTATCAATCAGAATTGGAGAGCTCATCTACCAAGAGCTTAACGCTCCCTAAGCTGGGCTCAGAATCGACCAAAGTCTGAGCTTAACACCCAGATTTTTTCTGGAGCCAAAGGCTCCAAGAGCTAAATGTTCAAATTCGACTAGAGCTAAGTGATTCAAGAGCTAAACACTTAGAATCATCCAAGAGCTGAATGCTCCATGAGCTAACCTCGAAATCAACCAAGAATTGAGCTGGCTCATAATCAACCATGAGCAAAATTCTCCCTAAACTAGCTTTGGAATTGACCAGGAGTTGAATGCTATCCCTAGAGCTTAGAATAATTCGACCAAAAGTTGAAATGTTCACGGAGCTAAAACTTAGCTTATCTTTACCATAATCCAAAATGCTCTCGGAGTTGGTGCTTAGTAGTTCGTGGCCAAGAGCTGAAATGTTTCCCGAGCTAGAGCTCAATGACTTTCAACGATGAGTTGAAGTGCTCATCAAGCTTATAGGCTTTGTAGCCAAAAGTTAGAAAAAAACATTTCTCAAAGAGCAATGGTTGTTAACTCAAGGAATCATGCAGGCAATCCGCCTTTTTATGCTTTTGGAAAAAGTAGGGTAGACTGCATCACCTTTCACTAATGAAATTCAATAGGTCACTTTCCAACAAAATTTTAAAATTTCATACTTGAGCCAATATTAAGGAAGAATCGACCCTGGAAAAGACTTGGGGGTTCATTAAGTGTGGATGAAGTTTGAAGGAGATAAAGCTAAACATGTATTCAACTGAAAACTAGTACTCAGAAATTCCTCAAGCAATAGCTCAGAAGCCCATCAACAAAAGCTTGGAGCTTTGAGCAGCTATAAATTGCCATGAACTGCCATTTCGACTTTTGGGATTCACCTCGGTCCATGGGATGAGGTAAACTTCCATCTACTGTTGTTCTGACCTTTGGGGTTCACCTTGGTCTCTGGGATGAGGTGAACTACCATTTCGACATTCGGGGTTCATCTTGACCCATGGAATGAGGTGAACTGTCATCTCAATCTTTGGGGTTCACCCTTGGTCTATGCGATCAAGTGAACTGTTATGCCAACCATTGGGATTCATTCTCGGCCTGTGCGATGAAATGAATTGTCATATCAAGCCATAGCCAAGAGATCAACGCTCCCTAAGCTGGGCTTAGATTCAACCAGTAACTGAACGCCTTAGGAGCTGATTGCTCCCAGAGCTAGGTTCAAATTCAATCAAGAGTTGAGTATTCTAGAGGTTGGGCGCCCTAGGAGCTGAACACTCCATAAGCTGGACTCATATTCAACTAGTAGCTGAGAGCTCTAGAAGCTAGGTGCCCTGAGAGCTGAATGCTTTTTGAGCTGAGTACAAATTCAATCAAAAGCGCAGCCAAAATCCTATGGCCTTTTCTTGATTGGCTCATGAACCTTGATCACAAATGGGCCCCAACAAGCTTACTCTAACCTTCAAAAAATCATTTAATCCAAAAATTAAATCAATTTTGGGGGCTATTGCTATGGGGTGTTTCCTTATAAGATCCAAAGATGATTGGTTATTAAGCAAAGCCACAAGCCAAATGCCTGCCATAAGATTATAGTGACACAATCTAATTTTGGCACCAGAGAGAGCATGCTGGCTACTTTGTCGACACCCCTCTAACCAGTTCCTCTATGTGTTTTGTAGATTTGAAGCTCCCAATCCATAAAGCAAAAAACGAGCCAAAAAACCACTACAACAAACATAAGAGGCAGTAGATGTGCTAGAAAGATAAGAGTTGGAAATTTTGGTAGAATTAGAACATCTAAAAATGTAATTGCAAAAAATATGAGTATTGGACCATAGACAGATACAACAAATTATTTTAGCCCGTTGTATTTGACCAAAGCTAAAATGGTCTCCGACATTCCATTGTATATTATCTAAATTATACAATGGAATCGCTTTTCTGATTTATCTTGCTTAAATTTACGCTTCAATTCAACCGTCGTCTTTTATGTTGATACAATGAATCTTTGAAAATCTACTGCATTACGGTTTTGGACGGTCATATATTTTTATTTTTAAATGTTAGTAGCATCTAGAAAGAACTGATTCAGAGCATAGATAAGAAGAAAAAAAAATTGTCAAGTTATTAAATCATTTTATATTGTTGGTGTTCTACATCTTAAGATTTTTATAATCTTTTATAAAAATAAGTGAGATATTTTAATTTTTTTCTGCATATGGAAACATGTGAGCTGCTTTTCCAATGTGAAACTCTATCAGCTGGATATTCCATCCTAATAAAAAATTTATGCTTTTAGTGAGGTTTTTAATTATTTTTTTTTCAACATTAAAATATATGGTGGTTGGTTGGAGACAGAACATTGCATTATTATGCCTATCATGATATATGTAATATTTATATCAAAAAGAGAAGAAGATATATTTAATATTTCATATCAAGTTTTAGGGTCAAACTCAAGAGAACCCTTATGGAGTCTCCAGCCATGAACCCCCTGTTGGGGTAACCGGTGAATCTAAATGCCGATCAAATTAAAAAAAAAACATGTTATTTTGTGTATTTACAAATTTATCCCCCATTTATTATGGTTTTTCGATTATACCCTCAATTATGGTATAACTGCCCTAATTTCAAAAATCGTCTGTCACCGTTCTTCTCCTCCCTATGCCCCATTCTTCTTCCTCCCGCCTAGCAGTTGAGAAAGAAACTATTTGAGATCCAGCGACTTCCATTTGGGGCACTGATACTATACCATGTAGATTTTCTTATACATTTCCATGATATTCGAATTGTTGAACCAAAATACCCAGCGTTCAAAATGAAGAGGATGACTCTGCATGACCACATGTCCACCTTCGCTCCATCATAGCCTTTCTTCGACAAGATCTCCAGTGCCATGTAAGCCGGCATGCTTCACAAGGTGTGCAATAATCCGTCGAGTCTGAGCTGATTTGTTAGCGCGCTAAGTCCAAAATCTAAAACTTTCAGATTCCCTTTCCCGTCGATGAGAAGGTTCACGGGATTGAGATTGCGGTGGAAAATCCCTTGGGCATGACAGTATCTGACAGTGGAAATTAGATGCCGAAAATACTTGTGGCTCAGATCTTTCGATAATCGGCCTTTAGCGACCTTTGTGAAGAGCTTGCCACCTTTGATGAACTCCATGACGATGTTGTGGTATAATTTTGATTAACTCGCAAGTGCACGAATCAACAAATAATAAAGTGGTTTAATTAAGAAAACATGTATTGATCCCACGGGGAATAATGTCTTTAATAATGAAAGTAAAAATATTGTTAACTAAATCAATAAAATTAAAAAGAGTATTTGTTGAATGATTGTTTGTAGATTAACCAAGCATTAATTGAAAAACAGTAATTTTAAAATTAAAAAAAGGCAGCAAGTAAATATTCCAAAGGTTTTAAGAAAATAAGAATTATGAATTCACCACTATTACTCATATTTAGCTTTAATGCATTATAGATTCATAGGTTAACCCCCTTTTAACCACATGTGACTAGAATTTGATTTCTTAATGCATTCTAATCTAGCAAGCACAATGTATTTAATTATCTCTAATCTAAATACCGAAATTGAAGCCCTAAGACATGAAAACCTAATAAGATATTGTTAAAGTTGTCACTAAGGCATGCAATATTTCTATAACCATGTATTTCATTACCCATCCATACTTATATCCCTTATTTCTAAGCCCATATAAATACTTTATCAATTCACCTTTTCATGGAAGCATTAATAACTACAATAAAATATTAACCTTAAACATGAATCAAACTCAAATATGCATTAAACACTAAATAGTCATAATAGGGTTACATCATAATCCTCATAGAAAATTAGCTACACATGATCTTAGAATTATCCATCAAATAATTAAAAGACAACATAGATTAAATAACAAAGAGAATAAGAGTAAATATATCAAATCCAAAGTTGATGGCTGCTGGAATTTGTTCTTCAATCTTTTCCTCTTGGCTTTTCCAAACTATGATCAAAGTCACAAGCTTGACTCCTCCAAGGCTGGCCAAATTCTTCCTTGAACTTTGCTTTGTGTATCATAACTTTTCTATGTAAAAACTCTTAAGAACTGAACATAAAACCTAGGGAAACTATAGTTGCCGTGAGAATGGGGATAAGAAAATAGAGAGGGGTGCGGCTGGTGATGGTTGCAGCCATGTGGGCTGTGATGAATTGTGTGAATCTCTCTTGTGTTTCAATGTTACATGGTATTTATAGGAAATGCTTAGGAGAGGTTTAACACTAGAGTGCCTTTAAAACCTAGAGAATATAGGAGATAATATATTGATAATCTCAGACTCCCATAATTCCCTACCATGGCTAGCAACCTCAAGGTTAAAAGTGTATTTTGTGTCTCATGTTCGCACTAGGATTTAGGAAACATTTCATATCCCTCTAGAAATCAAATTTTTATTTAACTCTAATTCCTTTTATCCTAAATATTATTCCAATTAATATAATTAGAATAATCTAATATGATGTGGTAAATTTCGTACACATGGCTGGAGTGTGATGACATGGCAGTCAAATCATCAATATCATCCTAGTAAGCAAATATACTTTCCTTTTATATCACTAGTGTCTATCAGCATATTTCAAGCACACTTTAGATGACCAAATGAACTCAGAATTCACTAATTCTTGTTGAAAAAATCAGGTCTATGTCTTATCTTTCCAGGCATAACTTGTTCGCACAAACTGGACATCGTAAAGACACTCGAATTCTAATTTTCCCGAGATAGTGTTAATCTACTGCAACTGTTGAAAATATTGATTTTGTAAATCAAACTGGTACTGATTGGCCGAAAATTGAAATGAAACTTAACAGCATTGAATCCTAGTGAATCATGAATCATTTGCAACTAGAATTGCACAAAACTTCAAAGCGTAGCTCCAGATATGATTTTTTCAGTAAAAGTTACGCAAAAACACAGTAATTCCAGCTTTAGTCTTTTTTTTATTGAAAATAGAAAAATACAATACTTAAGTACTTTTCATTAACAATTAATTATAAACTAGCTAAAATTTAATATAAAAAGTGGCATAAAAACATTAACATTTTATACCTATCAAAGTAGATCTTGGATTTGGAAGCCAAAACCACGAAGAGCTTGACAATGTTAGGGTGACGAAGTCGGCACATGATTGAGATCTCGTGCTTGATGTTGGACATCAAGGAGGTACCACAGATCTTCTTCTTGTTGATGATCTTCATTCTGGTTATAGAGATATTTTTACAAAAATAAAAAATATCCTGAATTTAGTGTGTATTATCATTTCTGTGTCATTTTTTCTTTTTTAGAGCTGGACAAAAAAATAATAACCACAAATAAAATGATGCTCAATAGATCAAATGATTTCATAAATTCTTAATTTCTGATGAGGAGTTAATATGGATATCAAAATGGGATTGCCAATGTTTATGGCAATGAGAATAAGAAATTATTTTCACTGACCCAGCTGATTGTTCCTTCATTCCTTTTGTTTGATATTACATATTTTGCCTTTGGTTAAGAAAATTCTGATTGGATAATTGTTTATAGATGCCTGGATCATTGTTTGGATCTGTGTGGCTCAACTGCTATAATTTGTCATATTTTGTTCAGCAGTTTGGGTGCTTCCTCTCTAGTTACATACATACATATATGTAAGTATTTATGTGTATATAATGACGCAATATGTGAATCAGTTCTATCTGTGCTTTTGCACCTGATTTTTGTGCACCTGATTTGCATCTTAATAATTTTTGCAGGCAATATCAAACAGAGGGCTTGAGCTGCTATCAACAACTTTTTTGTTTAGTTTTCTGGTAAATTACAATTAAAACATCTTCATTTTTGCAGGCAATAGTTTGTTGGATTTCAAAACTATGCAACACTCAGTATAGGTCTTGAATTATTATTTTCATTTTTAAAAGGATGGGGGAGTTGTTATGAGCTATATGCCCTGCATGTTACAATTTTGTTATTCGTTGCAGCCACCAATGACTATATTTTGTCTGAATTGTATAGCCCTGTCCAGTTTGAAATCCAGAAAATTAATAGGAATTGAAATTCTTGTAATTTTTCCTGGAAATATAAAATTTCTAGAATAGATACATTTTGTAATAATTATTATATTATGTTTTTCTTATCTTCCAGATATTCTTTAAATCAAACAATGAAATCTATAAGCCTGGACTTGATTTCTGTACAAACACGCATACTACATTTCTGTAGTTTCAATGTTATAACTTGCAAAATAAATTTTTATTGCAGAACACAGAAAGCTTCTCAAAAAGCTTCTGTGTTTATCATGCCAGAGGATGGAGAACAATATGACAATTGCCATGCACCTGAAATTTATCATGCCAAATGAAAAGCTTCTCAAAAATTGTCTGCTTGGACAGAGAATTGGCTGGACCTGAAAGGCAAAGATCATTTGAAGAGTTTGGAGTAATTCTTGTTACTCTCAAAGATGATTTTGAAATTTTCTTTTTCCACTTCAAATAGATTTATTATTTGTATAGAGGGAGTTGTTGTCAATTATTTTTACTTAGCTCCCTTGCTTTGTATATTTAAAGAGAAGAATACTACAATGATATTAAACATTTTGGTGTAGTACAATGATATCAAAAGAGACTATAGCCACCATGGTGGAGTTGGAATTATTTTCTTCGTTTTCATACAAATAACTTATAATTTTTTTTTTGTTGACTGAAAAATGTATATTTGATGTCTGCAAAAAATATGAATTTCATGCAAATAAATATTATGAATATGATTTTTTCAAAAGTGTTTTACTCCATTTGCATATATTTATCACTACTATAAATTCTATCAGTTTAATATTGCTAACTGATACGTATTAACGACAGTAAAAAAAATGCATAACAGAAGAAAATGAAATGGATCTTTCATGAAGGCCAAGAAAGCAAAAGTCATACTTGGAAACTTGGAAAAAAGTAAACAAACAATGGAGAGAAAGTGAAGATAATTAAAAGGAAAACCATATGCTAATTAGTAAAAACATAAAGAGAAAATGAAAAATATTAAGTATCACTTGAGAATTCTTATAAATAAATGTCCACTTAAAAAAATTTTTCTCATAACATTGTAAGTAAATACATCTATATTTTCTCCAAACAATAACTAATACCATTTGATAATTTGAATATACAATATAAAAAGTATATATTTGCATTTATATGTTGAGTATCACTCAAGAATTTTAATAAAGTATAGTGCTAAAATTTTAAAAATATATGTTGCAATTCTAAATTTTCATGAATACATATTTTCATGAATTTTTTGAACTCTAATAACATATATATTACTAGATTTTCATATTTTGCAAAGAAAACTTATGCAAATATAATATTTATACTTCTATGATATATAAAACATCAATATATTGATTTTAAATTATGACAATTTAAAAATGTGTAATGCTATACATATTAAAATATAAGCCAAATTTATTTACCAAATAACACATGTTAAAATATAGCACATTCATATAACCTAAATTTAAATAAGTGACTCTTAAATGGATAAGTGAATCAAAATAATAAACCAATTAAATATTGATACATCATCTGCCACATCATTTGGTAGATTAATTTAATCAATATTTAATATTATTGATTTAGAATNGATTTACAATTTAGAGTTATAATTAAGTATAATTAAAAATTGTGCTCCTATTAAGTTCAAAATTATATAATTTAACCAATAGATTTTTAATATTTTATCAATGATAATTAGTCTTAATTTTTTACTAATCAACTAATTTAATATTTAATTCCTATTATTTGTCATATTTTTTAAATAAATATAATTTTATATAATTTAATTCATTTATAATTAACTATACATATTTTTAGTAGATATATTAGAAAAATAATATATTTACTAATTATAATTAATTAGCATAAAATACTTGTGTGTTTCTATGTTATTTACTTGTGTTGTAAATAGATTAACACTTTAAAGTATCATATTTTATTGGGATCTCATATAATTTGAATAATATGGTATGTTACTTATAGACCTTTAGCACTCTACAAAATTTAAACCATAGGGCCAATAAGAAACATATATTAACAAATTCGACAACCAATTAAATATTTAATAATATTGTCTTTTTTTGTAAAATTTGTCCATAGTATGTAACTTTCTTCCATAATAAATAATTATGTTCCATGCATAGTAATATTTGTCCATATTTAGTAATTTTGTCTCATGGTGTAATTTTGTCCAAAATACGTAACTTTGTTTCATACATAGTAATATTGTCCATATTTGGTAATTATGTCTTACGGTGTAATATTTGTCCAAAATACGTAATTTTGTTCCATACATAATAATATTGGTCCATATTCGGTAATTTTGTTTTACGGTGTAATTTTTTCTAAAAATATATAACTTTGTTTCATATATAGTAATATTGGTCCATATTCAGTAAGTTTGTTTTACGGTGTAATTTTTTTTAAAATACTTAACTTTGTTCCATACATAGTAATATTGGTCCATATTTGGTAATTTTGTCTTAAAGTGTAATATTTTCCAAAATACGTAACTTTGTTCCATAATTAGTAATTTTTTTCCATTTTCGGTAATTTTGTATTGCGGTGTAATTTTTTCCAAAATACGTAATTTTGTTCCATAATTAGTAAGATTGGTTCATATTTGATAATTTTTTCTTACTGTAAATTTTTTTCTAAAATACGTAACTTTATTCCTTAATTAGTAATTTTGTTCTATTTTTGATAATTTTGTCCAATATACATAATTTTTATCCATAATGCGTAACTTTATTCTATACTTTGTAATTTTATTCTATATGATGTAATTTTAAAATGGAATTTCTTGGCCATAGAATTTTTTCTCTTCCAAATCACATTTTCTCCCCATTTTTTTTTTTCCCTTTTGTAGCAAGTTATACCCTTTTTTTTTTTTAAACTAAAATCGCTAAGTGTCATTCAAAAAAAAAATTTCCAAAAAAATTCACTTTAAAAGAGTTCACTTAAAATTTTTTCGTTTTATCGAGCCGATTTTGACCACTTCTAATTTGGACGACAGACTGAATAAAACAATAGAGGCCTATAGTTATTAAACTTTTCGAACTTTTACAAAACAAGAAATATCAGAAATTTTAAACTAACTGGCGGCATGATTTTCCAACGGTCGCTTGATCCGAAGTGGCGAAAATTTGAATTCATTATTTATTTAAACAACGATGACGTGGCATATCCAGGGCTGTCCGGTCTGGCTATCTCCGAGCAAAGGTTCCATTAAATGAGAGCAGTAAAACCCGCCCACCGAGTGTCATCGGTATTCGGTGTTTAGCTAAAAGACCATAAGCAGCCCCTTCCCGATCCGATCTGCTAGGGTTTCCTCTTTCCGTTTCCCAAAAGTCGATCAAGAAAGGGCTTTCTTCGTGCCAGAGCCAGAAGATGAAGAAGACGAACCGACGCTCAAAGCAACCGATCGATGCGTCCCCCGCCGATGCTGAGCAAGATTGCTCGAACAGAGTTAGCAAGCTTGAACAAGAAAACAAGGCCTTTCAGGTCTCTGATCCTTTCCTTTTTCGTACTTCAAAGTTTTCTGATTTTTGTTTGTTTGTTTGTATGTATGCTTGATTGATTGATTTATTGTTTGTTTTTGGTTCATTTTGTGTGAGTGGAGTCTGTTTGGTTACTGAGAAGATATAGGATTGTGAAGAAGTGGCGTTGCTATTGTTTGTTTGGATGAGTTTTATAACGGCGCTACTTGGATCCTACGTGTTCTAAATCTTGAGAATTTGATTCGTCTTTGAGAGCTGGAGAGAATCGGAAAATTCTAATTAGTGTTGAGAGCTTGAAAGAATTAGAAATACATGTGTACCAGTATGGAAATTGTTAATTGGTTTTTCTTGCTCAAGAAATGTGGGGGGGTTTGAGGGAGACGAGTCTTAAATGATTCTATTCAGCTTCGAAGTATCTAGAAAGTAAAATTTCAGATTGAAATTTGAAACAATGCTTTTCACATTTTAGATGCAAATCTGCTAATAGCATAGCATTCATTTGGCATGGTTCATAAAACTTGAGCTTGCTGCTTTAATTTTTACACTTGCAACAATGCAGTCCTGTAGTCTGAAAATCAAAATGGAGTAATCCTATCTATCATGTTTGAATATCTTGGTTCTTTGTAATCTGTATTTAGGAAATGAGAAATAGCAGACGATGATTTTAGCAGTGTCCTAAATGTGGATTTTATAGTGAAAAATTTATGGAGTTGACATCTTAATTTCGGAAATCGGTATCACATTACGAAAGTAAACATAAGCAACACAGAAAATGTATATGTTTTCTTCATCTCTTTATAATAAAATCAGTTGAAAAGAAGTTAAATGAAACCCTTTTCTCTAGTATTTTTCTCAATGCCTTCTTGAAACAAATGGGTATTTATTACCTTGCAGTTGTGTTAGCATATCTTGATTCTCAAAACAATAGTTTCTTACTATTGCTCTGGATACAATTTGCAGAAGGAGATTGAAGAACTAAGGTACAGGCTTTCAAATCTTTCATCCACTCCTAGTTATGGTGCTGAAAAGGTCAAAGAAGATTATCTCAAAAAGCTGATTGTCCTTGAAGATCAGGTGAATTTAATTATAGTTGTTGCAATGCATCAAATAGATTTTCAAATGATTTATGCCTATAATCTTTATTTCAGGTTGAGGAATTGAAAAGGAAGCTAGATTGTAAGTCTCAATTCTCAATCCGAAAACCAAAAGGTGACGAAGCAACAGAACAGTTACATCTTGAGATTCAGAGTTTAAAAGCTCAGAAGGTGCAACATTAGATATGACACATCTATGTGAAATTCATATTCATTTACTTCCACTACCAACACAACTTTATACTCTTTAGGTTCAACTGCAATGTAAGGTCAAGATAGACTCTCTGCAATTCAGGTTATGCAAGGCTTCATTGGAAAAAGAAATTTTTCAGGTAGAGTTTAGCATTTTGATTTACTAATGGTTTAAATTGCAAGGGTTGGAAATAAGTCAGATTGCTTGATTTTCAAAATTATAATAAGTTTTTGTATCTCTTGGCTGTAATTATTTCTCTAATATTTCATTTTTGATTGTGGTATGTTAAGAGTCAGGTCCTTTCAAGATTGAGATTTAAGCTAGTTACTTGCTGTGCTTGATCAGTTTTTAGTACATTTGGCTATCATAGTAAGAACTTTTATTAGATCAAGGAATTTGAATTTTATTTTTTTCTTTATTTTTATGTTCTTCTCTGAACTAACAGCTCAAGAAAGAGGGTAGGAGGAATCAATTTGAGATGCATAGACTACAAGATTCTAACCAGAGACTAAAGATGGTAAATTCGTATGTTTAAGATTTACCGGCTACTTGTTGAACCCTTTTCATTAATATGAACTTCTGGAAAACTACCCACTCACTCTCTGGTCTTTAATTGTAAGGTTTTGCAACGAAAGACAATAGAAGCTTTTGTGGCAACAAAACGGCTAAGAGAGCTTTTGGAATCTCGAAAGGATTTGTTGCAAAAGACTGCTGGTTAGGAACATACCTCTTCGTTTATCTCTTATTTTCTTCAGACACACAGACCATAATTTGTTTCACTCTTCCTTCCTCTTCTTGGTTAAATTGCTTATAGGTGCCAGAAATGGGAATAATCCAGGAATTCAGGTATTTAATCAATCAGTCTGGATAAATTTTTTATTGATATGCTGTGTGCATGTGAATTTCTAAAACTGTTTTATAATATTTAGTTTCTGTGATTTTCGTATGATGATCAGGAATACATAAACAATTTTTATTTTCTCCAAGGATGTTCATGGATGTTGTCTCCATTTAGTAACTGCCAATGGATTTCATTCTTCATAATTTTCATGACAATAATTACTGATCTGTCTAATTGGAAAGAATTCCTTGCTAAGCATTTATTCTGACTACATACAATAACCAATGAAAATCTTATAGCCAAAGTTCTTTAGGGCATGAAACTGTCGCAATTGCTATTTTCTTTGGGCACTATCATTTGTTTTCATGGACTAACATTTTGGAAGTTAAATAAAAATTGAAGAATGAAATGAAAGAAAAGAACAGTGTTTTGCACAGTCAAAAGTTTTTGGGTAAGGCTTAGTTTTCTTACAGAACAAAAGGAAAAATATTCTTTATATACAGTTGTCAAAGAATACAAGAAAGTCCTAATCCATGTGTCTATACCTCAATAATAGAAAGAGATTACTCTAATACTTATTAATCAGAAAAAAGAAAACAAATATAACAAAAATATATTTATATTACTCCACTGGAGTATACTTTTCTATATAGGTAGATTTTATGTTATATGATAAATTAATAGAATTTTTTTCTCCCAAACTTTTCTGGTATACTAAGTAGTTTCAAATACCTGATGCAGGGTATGGAGCATGAGCTTGAAGTAACAACACAGATACACGAACTATGTTCAGAATATGAATGTCAAATGGAAGTGTGAGTCTAACTGATATATATATATATATATATTTCAATTTATTTTGTCCTTTTATCTTCATTAATTGAATAAATGTTTCTCATTTTCTGCAATTCTATAAGGTTGATTCATGGGTTTGAATCAGTTAAGAATTTCAGTGATTAAAACACACACATATATCATATGAAACAAGTTTATTTCATTTTAAGGCTTACAGGAATTTGTTATAGTTAAAATTCTAAAGTTGATATTAATTTTTACATGTTTGAGTTGTAATTTCATTTCAATTTAATGATTGGATACTGGTAATATCCTACAATACCTATCTGTAGGATTGATGGAAGACATCCATTTGTTTTCTTGACAATTTATTTTTCGTCCTGCAATAATGTAAGATTAGATATTAATTGCCTTTGAGGAAGTGTACATTAGTAAAAATATCATTGGTAGTTGGAGTTATAATTTGTTTAGCATGAAGAACATGTAGTGGGATTTGATGTCACTGCTTACTATAAAATTAAGTGTTGACCTCTCATGGTACTATTATTAAATAATCAAAATGATGGTGTTTCAGGAAACAACATTTCTCGTAGTAGCACAGCATTTTTTTTTTTCCTTCTAAATGAAAATATAAAGCCAAGCTTACATTTTGTTGCAGAGGGGAAAATTTATTTGCTATTGCTCTGTTATTGCAGATACTTTATTATTTTCATTAACACTCTATCCTCTGCAGCTTTCCACCATTGAACATTTTGAATGCAGGATTTGACTAGGTTGCCTGTAGCGGCCCTTTTTCTGCCCCATCCCATGTCAAATTTTGTTGAATTGAACATGGTCTTTTAGGTGTATTATAATAGGGTTGACAGATCATGTGACATTTGCCACATTGACTGAAGTTTAAGTGAAAAGAAGAATTGCATCTGTTGTTTACTTGACCTGATTCTTATTGTTGCTCCATAATAGAGGCTATGTTAAATGGTTAAATTAAATGTACATGTATAGGGAAAAAGAGAAGTTGTAGGTGGTCTAAATTCACACATGAGTAATCGAACCTTGTCTATTTGATATTTGACTCTTGATATTTTGTTTATATTGATTTTCATGTTTTGGCATGGTTAGAATGGCTGAGGAGATCACTAAGCTTAAGGAAGAAGTGGATATGCTGAAGCAAGAACATTCTAGGTGAGAAGTTTGGTGCTGATAACCTTCCAGCAAGAATGTGGTGTTATTTTTTTCAGCAATGTGTAAATGGCCTTCCAACATTTTTTTATTGAATTATCTTCCCTCTCTTTTAAGATGCATGTTGCAGGAAAAAGATGTTGACTCCTTGGAGGAGAATCTAGACATAAAAGAGCTGAAGGAGCATTTTGTTAGTCTAGGCAGTTTGCTTGGACAATTAAGAGTGCGAAAATCTGAACTTGATAAAAGAAATAAGTCACAGGTTAGTGCACTAGACATGATGCTCTGCTTAATCAATTGAACATCCATTGAAATATATATCTGGGTCAGAACTCAGAAATCAATTATAAGATAAACACACATTTATAAATATAAAGATAACATGTTCTAAAATTTGCCAGTTAATTGTTCTTATTATCAGGATGTTTCGAGTAAACTCTCGGTTCATGTCACAAGTGGTAACCAGTTAATTGATGGCACAAATACAACTGAATCAGAATCTTCTGAACAAACTAATGTTGTTTGGAACAAACTTGGATCAGGCATATGCTGCTCATGCAGCAAGAAATCTTTGTGCAAAACAACAAAATGCAGATGTCGCCACATGGGTGGTAGCTGTGGGGCATCATGTGGTTGTGCAGCCTCTAAGTGCAGCAATAGAGAAGCAGTCCTGATCCAATTGAATGACTCACCACAATCACAGATTGCTGAAAAGAAAGCAAATTCTCTAAACATTACTGAAACAGAGAAGATTGCCATTGATGCTTCTCAAGGTGCAATGCTACTTCAGAGTGCTCTAGTTGATAAACCTGCAGAGAAAAATGTCAATCTTGAGCCAAGCAAGAAACCTTTATCTAACATTGGTAACATATTGGTAATCTCCCTTACCCTTAAAAGAAGAGATCTCATTGTGTAAAAAGTGCAGTTTGCTTAACTCTCATATGTGCTTACTCTCTGGTTTTCTGTGCCATAAATATTTTTAAAACTCTTTTAGCAAGTGATTGTTACCTCCTAGTTGCAATTGGCCTAAAGCTTACTCTATGCTTGCTAGGTTCAATTCTAACAGCACTTTATTGTTCTGAACCCATAATTTCACTTTGCTATTATCAATTTCTGATTGATTGCTGACAGAAAAAAACTGCTACAGGTCAATCCAAATGGTTTAAGACCTCAACGGAGAAAGAAAGGGCAAAAGCCAGTAATTCAGCTTGTTGCTGTAGATTCACCTTCCTCACCTGCAGAGAACATCAAAGCCACAAAAGAAGCAAAGTGAAGTGGAAGCAGATCTTCCTTTGAAGTTACCAAGGATTTAGAAATCAGGATGTCTCGAACAGCACTAGATTGAAAGGAAATTTTGGTCTGCCACATCAATTTCTTTTGCTACTACTAATATGTTATATGATCCTGCATCAAGAAATCCATTCTTGCTGACTAGACTCGAATAAGAAAGAGAGCTATATTCTTTAACATGATATCATTACTTGATCCCTCTTGCAAAAATGACCTACACTGAGATAACATGCAATTTGCCGTAGTAACAGTTTGTTACAGATCTGTGATTACTGAAGATGGATTTTTACGAGACATGGTTTTCAGGTTGTGGATGGAGTTGGTTTTTCAGATTGAAATGGTAAATGGCTTGTATAATTGCAGTTTGACAACCAATGATAAATATATATCATCTTTTTCCTCTGTATCTATTTTTTTTCTTCCTGGACATTTTATGTAACACCTTGAATTTAATCTGTATTTTAGCATTTTAGGGGGGCATTTTGGACAGCCCTCATTTTTCTCTCCAAGTGAGAGACCGCTTCCTTCTTTCTCTCTTTCCCCATCACTGGCCCGTTGCATCCTAGAGATGGAAAATTTTTCAAATCTCAAATCCTTCACACCCATGCATAATGCTGGTTTTCCTAACATATATTGGCCTTCTAAACAGTAAACACAATGGTGAGATTAGTTTAAGGTAGAGGTTGAATTCGGGCTGCCCAACTTGGCACAAGCCCAAAAATTCAAGCTTGGGCGAGTTCATATTATTATTATTTTTTGTTAGATTGGAGAGAGGATTTGGTTCAAGCTTATTCAGGCCAATGTTCCAAGTTTAAAGTCTCATACACAACCCTCTGGGTGTTGAATTGGGATTCAAACTCGGATATCATATTCAAGTTTTGATTGTAAAGCTTAGATTTGAATTTGATTTTTTTTTTAGATAATTTCAAAATTTAATTTAAAAATATTTTTTTGTTTAAAATATTTTTTTTGTTTTAAATATTTTTTATAACCAAATAAAAATAAATAGTTATCTTGTAATATTTACAAAATATATAACATGATGAATAATAAATAAATACAACATATCATACACATGAAGCAGATGTATCCCAATCGTTTGTACTTGAGGCAAAAGTTCTTTGGATTCTAAATGGTTGAAGGCAAGCCTCTCGCTGATAGTCTTGATGATTTTAGAAAATTGATTCAAGATTTGGAAATTGTTGAAATTAATGTTTCTGAAGAAGATCAAGGTGTTATAATTTTAAATTCCTTGCATTGTTGATGGTAAATTCTGCATCAACGGTTGTGCATCTGTCTCCACCATTGAAAAATTTGCCGATTTGCAAAATTAAAAAATCGTCAAGAGGTCTTTGCCGACGCCGCACCAAGTCAGCTTCCTTGATATGAAAGGAGAGTTCTTTGATATCTTTTCTTAGCCCCCCCTCTAAAGAGAAGCATAAGAAGGTTTATGTAGGGAAACCCTAGCTTTCATCTCTTTATGAGTTATTTTACCTACACAATTAGCTCCCAACTTTCCAAGTTGTGTGAACAAATTGAAAAGTGGAAAATATGTTGTTAATGCATAGAAATTATTTATGAATGCTTTATTGATTTTGAAGCTTTAATCCCGATGGTTTGTATCAAAATTTGGACCCAATAGTTTGGGTTGGAAAAATTCCTGATAGTTAGGGATGTCAGACTCGAAGAGTCTGGTCAAACAAAGTATTCTCAATAATTTGAGAAAGATGGTGTCCAAACTTACTTCGGCTAAACTGGATAGTACCTGATTGTTTGGGTTTTGACATGGTTCCATGCATTAAGCGGAGGTCGAAAAAACACTTATTCCTGGTAATTTGGGAGGTATGGTGTCCGAACCTTTAAAGTTTCTGTTAAACCAAGATTAGACCCGATTTATTAGGGTAAAAAATTTCCTATTAGAGCCTAGTGGTGGCAGAAATTTCCAAAATGGACTTGATAGTTAGAATCATAAATTTTCTATTAGAGCCTATGAAATGTGACGAAATTTTTTAAAGTAACGAACCGAACCCGTGAAGTGGGTGAGACTTTATCTAAGTTGTTAGTCTGAGCGTGAGTTATTAGCCTTTAAAGTTGAAAGTAGCTTCATTGTGAGAGGTTGATATGCTAGATACTGCATAAAAAAAATTTATGTAAATATACAGACGCAATACTAGCATATATTGATTTATAGAATAAATATTTAATGATTAATAAATGTGCACACATTTTCAATGAGATATTTGAAATATGATATGCAAATGCATGTGCACATGTCTCTAAATTTTGTCTAACATGATCAAAATTTTTAAAGTAATATATATATATATATATATATAACAATAAAAATATATCCAACTTTTTTATGTGCACTTGATAATAATCTAAACTTTCGGTATTATCAGCCAATTTGTAAGATGTGAGACGAATGCTAGTGTAGTTAATTTTACCAACATAGTTAGACTTTACTTTCCGAGTCAATATACGAGTTAGAAATAAATAGTTGATAATAAATATAATTTTGCACCTGTGATGTTTGCTTAATATAAAATATTCATAGACTATTATAATACAATAGCTAGCTCATGAAAGAATGCAAATAAATTCTAACTTTCACATGTACATGAGGTATACGTATAATATAAACATAAACATATAAGTGTTAAGAAATAAAATATAAATTTGAGATCGAAGAGAATGACATTAGACTGAAAAAGAATATATCAGAAACAAAAACACAATCATTTTTACGTGGTTCTATAGTGCAAACTATGTCTACATTCAGGGTCTTCCAGCAACAGAGCCTATGCTATATTTTCAGAAAAACTTTAGAAGAAATAAAATCTAAAAATGTTTTACACAAAGTAGAACTTTAGAAGTTTTCTAAATACACACAGAATAAGAATTACACACTGTAAACCACTCAGAAAACTCTCACGCAGAGGAAGAATACGAAGATCACACATATAATCTCTCTCTAAACTCTCTCACTAAAAACCTTAGGAATTATAAACTGAAAGTGGCTATGTAAGAATATAAATGAAATAACACTTGATGAAATCCAACGATCACAAATGTGCCACATGGAAAGATCTCAGAACCTTTAGAAACCCATCAGACATAATGTACTGTTTCATTCATGGAACATAAAACGACACTGTAACACATCTGCAAAACATAATTAGGAGAAAAAAAAAGACAAATAATAACATAAAATATATTTAAGATTAAACTTAACAATAAAAATACTTAGTTTTGCAAAGTAAAAATTAAATGTAAAATCAACATAATTTTTAAAAAAAATTACAAAAGAAATCTATGGGATAATTTTATTTGTGTGATTATATATAGACACACACATATATATATATATATATATAGATAGATAAATAGGTAGGGGAGTGCTATTATAGGCGAGCTCCCCTATGACACAAAGAGCGGTATTGTCAATTTGAAAGAACTGACGTTAAATTGATTGCTGGTCCCATTTTGTGCGCAAATGGCAAAATGTATGTTTTTCAATGGATTTTTTTAATATGCATTAAATTTCCTTTTGTAAATGGATGTATAACTAAAACGCAAAAAAAGAAAAAAAAAATATTGTTTGTCTTCTCCAATGCTTAATCCAGTTGCCATGTGAGTGCAGCAGCATAACTTTCATCTTCCCTCCTCTTTTCTTCCACGTTTGATTGCTGGGACATCGCGTGGATTGTTTTCATCTAAATTTTTGAACTTTTGCTTAGTTTGGTGTTTTAATACATGAATTTTTTTTAAAAATAAAATCTATTAATAACTCTGTAATTTTGTAACTCTGTTAATAACGTTGTAAACTTTATGTAATAAGCTAATGAAAAAAAAAACAGAGTTATTCACGTATAAAAATAGCTAAAAATATATTACAGAAATTTTACCCATGAAATTTTACCGCCACTACAAAAACAAATCACAATATGTTATTGAACAAGAATGGAGAGCGGAAGAAACTGATTTACCAAAAAAAAAAAAAAAAAGAGGGAAGAAATCCATGAATTTTAACAAACAAACAAAAAAAACTGAGAAATCCAAAAAATGATTTTTAAAAAAGCTTTCCAATATTAAAAAATAAATTCATCCGTGTCTCCAGCAATCAGATGTGAAAAGAAAGATGGAAAATGAAGGTGTTGATACTATTGTAGCCTGTACTAACATGGCAGTTGAGTTAACCTATCAAAGAAGACAACATTATTTTGTGATTTCGATTTACATCTATTTACAAAAAAGAAAAAGAAATTATACATAATAAAATAAATAAATAAAACCCTTGAAAAACTTACATTTTACCATTTGCCCATAAATGGGACCCATAAAAAATCAATATAACATCGATCATTTAATAAACATTTTAGGATTTGTGTTGAGGACTACTTTGCGCATATTAGAGCATTTTTAATCAAAAATATAGCTGTCGCAGTATAAATATATATTTAATTTAAAAATTGTTTTTTACTGATAATATACATAAATATTATTTATAATTATTAATTAATTATATATTTTATTAAATATTTTTAATTTTTGACCAAATTAGATTTTAAAGAAAAATTTATTTTTTTGAAAACTTGACAATGTCTGATAGAACCTTTAAAAGTAGACATTTATCTTCACAATGTCAATACCATGTCAGCTAGACATTTATTATAGACATTACCATTGAAGCATATTTTTTCAAAACAATATATATATGCTTATATGGCATATTAATTTTAGCAATGCACATTCTATATATTGGAGATGCTCTTAGTACTCTTATATANCCCCAACAGGTGAATTTTATAGCAAAATTCTATATATATATATATATATATATATAAAAGCAAAAATAACTATTAAACAAACCAAACTGAATGATGTACATTTAAAAAAAATTATTTAAAATAAATAAGCATAATATAACATTATGTAAATGAAATAGATTTTGATATGTTACAAACTATGAATAGATATATTCAAAAACGCAAATATATATATATATATATACAGTCCCACTAACAAACCTGACTGCCAGGTTTGTATTGTCCCCGACCCTCACGTGCTCAGCACACGCGAACCCTCCCCCCCGCCCGTCTCAGCCTCACCGGTGTGTCCCTCTGGTACCCAAACTTCCCCCATCCTTCTTCGCACCCTCCCTCAGCCTCGCCGGTACCCCCCTCCCCCCAGCGATCGAACCTCAGCCCCAAAATTTCTTCCCCTCCCCGCGATTGATTCTCCTCCGTCGGGTCCATCCAAAGCCGATCCACAAGTTTGAATCGCCTCCCTCCTCGAGACCGGATTTGCAGAGCCCAATCATCGAGCCATTTGTAATGCATGTTTGTGAAAATTTGTGAAAATAATTGACTGTGTTTGTTTGTAGTTCATGTTAATTTTAATTTATGATTCATCAAATTTATGATAATAATTGACTGTGTTTGATATAATTGGTCTATTGTATTCCATGTAAATGCAATCTGTACTGTTTGTGAAAATATCAGAGTGTAAACATTGATTTAGGTTCATATTTATGAAAAATCAATCTTTAAAAACAAAAAAAATTCGGACCAGGCACCTGGAGAGGCGCCTAGGGAAGGGCCTGGCAGGTTCTGCATTTGTTAACATTAGCAAGGCATTGGCTTCTTAAGTGTACTTGCATAAATTAGGAGGAAATTAATTTGCCACAACAAAATAAATGAAAGACAATAAAAGTCTAGCTAATTAAAATAGACAAAATAAAAAGTTTTACTAATTAAAATAGACAACATAAAAATGTCTCAATAATTCAAATAGACAACACATAAAATCTCACTAATTAATATCTTCCACACAAATTTGAAATATGTTCATGCACTCCCTCATATGCACAAAGTTGTTACAAATGATAAATATCTTTCATATTTTGATGAGAAAAATACAAAACAAAATGAAACAACTGGAAAAAAATGCTCTCGATAGACCAATACAAATGAAAATATTAATTAAGCTCATAATCATTAAAAATTTACTTTCTACACAAATTCTTTAAAAATTCCAAATATTTCATGTAGAATACACAAATTCCCTAGCTAAGTTACATTGTCTTGCCTTAAACACAAACAAACAAACTTGCCAAGTAGGGGCCATAAACGGCATTGCACCAATAACATCCAAAAATCCCTACTCACCGCTTCATCCATTGGAGTCCTATCATGACTGAACATTAACCAATTGCCAAAATGATTTATCCATATAAAAAAGTTAATGAAATTGCCAAAAAAGTGAATGAAATTTGAACATTATGAAATTTCACCTTCACTACAAAATTCATTACTTGATCAACAACTATAATCTTTTAGTTCGTCCATATAAATTCGATCCTACAAATCAATAAAAATGATATACTGATGGAATTATAAAAAATAATAGCAATAATTATAAAAAGGACTGAACATTTTAGTATAAAAATGTACCAGCTTGAGAAATTAATTCGTCATCTTCACTTGATGATTGCTCATTAACGTCTTCATCATTTATTGTGGATCTAAGATAAAAATATATGAATCAAAATGATCTAGATGATAAAAATATATGAATAAAAATGTCATAATTTGAACTTAAATGGAAACGAAAAAATAATTAGAAATTTACCTTTCTTTCAACCTAGGACAATTTCTTTTGTCATGCTGTTGCCCACGAAGTCCACATCCTCTACAAAGTCTTGATTTCGAAATTGATACTTCTTTCGAAGATTTCAATCTTCTCCCACAACCTTTTGATCTCACATGCATTGGATTATTAATACTTTGATTATCCTTTGTTCTTTTGCTACTTGATTCAGGCATTCCAACTATGGTACCATTAATATCCTTAACTTTAACACGTAACAATTCAAATTCATTCAAAAGGAATATAGTACCCTCGGTAGTGAGAGATGCATCATCAATTAAAGTTGAATCAGATCGAGATAAACTTGCATGCCTCGTTACCAATGACATATCACCATCATCATTCATACCTTTGCAGCTTTTGTCCACCGATGCAATATGTATTTACTTGGTAAAAACATTATTTGTTTCACACGAAAATATGCCAACATATGTCTGCATGTGATTCCTTTGAAGTCAAATAACCTACAACTGCATGACAAATAGTTTGTATACTTATTATATGTAACATGTCTACTTTTTGATGAACTACTTCTAGTTGCCTTTTGCATTGTATGGACATCAGACACATCATTCTCAAATGTACTACTTAAGAAATATGTAGTACTTTCAAATATCTCATCTTGAAATATTAAAAAATTTCTCTTCGTGTAAATTTTGACCATTTGTGTCTCCATTGGGAACATTGATTTCAATTTTGGTTGCTCATTCACATCAACATGATATGCAACTAACTCATAATGTCTTTGATGATTAATTGCTCTATTAAAACGTATAATAAAGTCCATCAGTGAGTTTTTGTTTGAGATGTACTTTTTGAAAAATGCATGTGAACTTTCTGCTTTTTGACCGCTCTAGATTCCTGCACTGAAGATATGATTAAAGTATGCAGGAATTCACTTGCTACGGATTTCATACATTTGATGCAACCATAGATTGTCTTCCAGGCCTAGTTCTTGTATCAATTCTACCAACAACTTTCAAACTCTTCAACAGTCTCAGAGTTGAAAATGACATTTTTAAACAACATATAGTTGTCCCAATAAAGTATGGCATCTAATTTTTCAGAAAATTTCATCAGAATGTGCCACATGCAGAATCGATGATAAGTTGATGGGAAAAATTGAGCAATGGCCTTAGTCATTCCAAGATCTTGATTAGTAATAATAACTTGAGGTGCACCCCTAGGCATAGCATTCAAAAACTGATTGAATAGCCAAACGAAAGATTCACTTTTCTCACCACTCAACAAGGCACATCCGAAAATGATAGTTTGACCATGATTGTTCACTTCTGCTAAATGGGCAAATATCATATCATATTTGTTAGTGTTATAAGTTGTGTCAAATACGAGTACATCACCAAAAAAATGATATGATCTCCTTGAAAACGGATCTGCCCAAAAGAATCTGACAAGCCGATTTTCATTATCCAGTTCATAACTGAAGTAAAATGCTGGATTTTTTTCTCTCTCAGAAGAAAAGAATTCTATTAACAATTCTGCATCAATATCTTTTTTCTCATCTCTCACTCGCTGTATATAGTTTCTTAAATCTCTTTCAGTACAACTGACATTTTGAGGATTTCCAGCTTCTATTTCCATCACTCTAATTTGTTGACAAGTTTTGATATTTGCTTCTGCTAACTGTTGGCTCAAAACTCTTTTTGCTACAGACACATTTCTATGTGACCTTAACAAATGCACCTTAGTTGGAGTTGCAAGAGAATGATTATGCCCTTCCACAAAAAGACTAACAATCCATTTCGTTCCCGTTTGCCATCTAACCACTGTCATCTTAGCTTTGCAGCCAACTCAAATAGTTCCTTGATTCCTTTCATCTGATCTGTCGACTGTATATTTTTCCATTTTCTCATAATAGTAATTTCTCTGCCCTTCCTTAAAGCAAACAAATTATTTCCACACTAGCTCACCTTTTTTTCTTTTGCTATTGTTAACTCTTGCACTAAATCTACACTGTCTTGCATAATGATTATAAAAATCAAAAGCCTCTTCTACTGTTGAAAATTCTTGATTAACCTTTTGTTTGATCTCATCTGCAACTTGTATACTATAACATTGTGTTTCGCTATCATTTGACATGTTGTTGCAACAATAACCTAAATTTTCTAAAAATCATAGAATGAGTATAAATTAATCTTCAAACAAATACCAAAACAAAAAAAAAATATGGAAAGCATTATTATTTGTCACTATTATTTGAGAAATTATTTCATTCACTGTTTCTTATTGTGTATGATGGATTAGTAAATAGTTTAATAGGCATCACTCAAGACTTAAACAACATGACATTAAACAACATGATTGCATTTGTCAAATTGGGGACCAACAAAAACATGCAGTTGCTTTCAAGCTCAATTAAAGTTGTCCGTAGAGAGCCGGGCAATTTGCTCCATTAATTTTCAAGCTCTGCTACACCACTCCATAACTATATTCTGCTATCTAGTAAAAAACTAAAATAAATTTGCATTAAAAAAGAAAACAAAGTGGCAATTTGTGTGCACGGTAGCACAGATTCATATCCATCCATGTTTAATTTGCAGATTTCCTTGATTACAATTTACAGCCCACATTCTACATTTTACAGCCTACATTCTTGATTACAATTTCCTTTAAACAAACAAATTCTTGATTAAAATCATATATTTCCAGTTATGCAAAATTTTCTTTGGCATTACAATCAAAAAGTTCAATCACAGAATGAGAAAATTTTCTTTAAACGAACAAATTCTTGATTAATAATATAGTAGCCATAAAACGGCAACAAAATTTTTTTTCCAATCAACACAATGTGTACATCCCACAAAGAAAAAAAAATTGCAAAAATTTGTTCTAGAAACATAACTAGAACAAAAAATTCAGAACCTACAATCACAGAGTTGGGTTAGTGACGGGCTGCACGGGATCGAGCTTGGTGCGCCGCTGGGGAGGGAGGGAGGAGATTCCACGAGGCTTGGCGAGGCCGGGGCTGGTCTCTGCAAATCGGGGAGGTGTGCCGCTTAGGATGGAGGATCTGGGCAATCGTTTGCGAGGCTCGGCGCGGCTAGGGAGGGAGGAGATTTGCTGATCGGGGATGTGAGGTTATGGGCAATCAGGGGCGAGGCTCGGCGCTGGCTAGGGAGGAACATGTTTGGGGGGCTTTGATTCGGCAATGGCGGCTGGGGAGAGAAAGGGTATCGCAGATGAAGGAAGGGTGTGAAATGTTGGTCTTCAGGTCGGGGAAGGAGAGTTTGCAAAATTTTGAAATTGAAATGATTTACACGTGTCGAAATTCCAAGCCTGCCGGGGATGGTAATAACCTGACTATGCGGGTTTTGTATCAATTTCATATATATATAATTTTAAGGAATCAATAATTTCTTAGAAGACCCAAGTTTCAAACCACAACGTCTCTACAATTCAACGAATTGCCATGAACATGTTCATACACACACACACACACATATATATGTATGCATATATAATGTGCTGATAATGATTACTATATGGATCATGCGTTCAATTAAGTAAAAAGTAGATATTAAAAAAGAGCTATATTAAAATGCGGAAAGTGAATAATATTCGAAACAGATACTTAGCTTTTTGAATTGTGTTTTTGATTCCTTGTTCTTGTAGAATTAATGATTACCGTTCACGATTTAATGATGTAAGATTAACAAGCCTTGTCCAATGTAAGCACTGGCTCCAAACCACCCTTGATTTTTATGCTTTGAGAAAAGAAATATATACACATGACTTTGAGATAGTAGTCATAAGCAAATTGTTTCACATGTATCTCTTGGAGATCTTTGTTGATATATATATACATATATATATATATATATATAAAATTTGAGGATGGCCGTTTGTGCCGATTTATGATATAGCAAATTAAAATTAGTGCATGTTTACATGTATTGAAAAATTCCAATTGGTTCCTGTGTATGTACGTGCATAGGCATGCACATATACATGTATAAGTAAATTTTATTGAAATCTAAGCAAAAAACAAATAATTCAAAAGTTAAAAGATCATAATGTAAAAATTATTTTTCTTTATCTCGTTTGTAAATAAGCATTGTAGAGCACGCAAAACCTAATACATTCCACCATCAGACATTCATCTTGCTTTTAAGTACCAACTAATGTGAGGTTCCAAAATTGCTGAAGCTCACGGTTGACTTCCATAGTCAATTCGAAGGCCTCTCCGTGTAAAGGCATGGTTTGTTAATTCTTCTACTTCATAAAACCAATAAAGTCCACATGCATATAGATAATACTCTTTAAATAAATCACTCGTAAGAGTAACCAATAGATAGGAAAAACTCAGAAGATGAACCACAAACTCAGTAGATGTTCTTATTTGTGCAAAAATCACAAATCTCTACCTCCACTTATTTTTTACTGTTATTATTATCGGCAGACATATTAAAATAACACAATTGGTTGAATAACTTAGCTTTGTCCATGGTGGATAGGAGGGATTCGGCGTTGAGATGTTGGTGTTGTGGCATCGTACGTAGACTTGGTGTAACCGACATCCATGCGACTTGGTGTAATCGACATCCATGTGACTTGGTGTAATTGTCCATGAAAAAAAGCATAGGAGGGATTCTAAAAGATAAAACAATCCAGTGGCAAAGTCCACTGTCCTGAGGAAGAGAGCCTACGTTTGAATCCCTTAGGTTGAGTTAACCAATTTCAAAATTTGACTTTGTTTTTTTTTTTAAAGAAAAAACCTGATGTTGACGTCAGCAAACGCGAGCGTTGATGTCAGCATCTCCTATCTCCACTGAGTCGCTCCTGACCTGGTTTGCAGGACCTGTGGGTCGTGCGACCCGTGTCACGACCCAATCCGATCTTTTTCATTTGACTTTCGTTTTTGTCTCCATTTAAATGGTTTTGATCATTGTTCGATTTTTGGACGTTTTCCAATGATAATTCTGCCAATAATTGCCAGAATTACAAAATTTGAAGATATTGATTATTCAGTCGAAAATTTTTAAAAAATTAAATTTCTTACCATCAATTAGACCATTTTAAATCAATCAAATGCATCAAACATGTCATAAATCTACTATAAAACGAACCCAACTAGTGATTTCAACCGAAACAAATCTTAATCCTTGGCCAAAAGGTAAAACCATTAACGTCTACAAACCAAATTAAGAGTTTGCAGATCTACACACAACTACCAAACAAATTGCATAGACGCAGAGGTAAAATGACATAAAGTATGTATATAAGTATGATAAAAAAAATTAGTTTTTGTCACCGTCGATACAATTTTCAATAGTGGAATTGGAGAACGGAGTGTATAAATCTCTTCTACCTAGTGCGCTAAATTGTTGATGCTAAATTTCGCATCAATGGTCAATTGTATATTCGCCTCCACCAGAATCTGTCAATTTGCAAGATAAAAAATATCGTCATGAGACTTTTATTGGCACCGATCAAGTCAACGTCTATGAAGAAAGAAACTTGAAAAAATATAAAAAAAGAGTTCTCTTATATTTTTTCTTAGCCCCCTTCAAAAGAGAGTCATAAGAAAGTTTATATAGAGCACCCTAGCCTTTCTTTCTTTTTGAATTATTTTACCCACACATGCCTATAGAAAATAAGCATTTCGTAGACACTCTAAAGTATGGTATACAAAACTTAAAATTAAAAGAATTGTTAGCTGCTATGACAGCTAAGAATATGGAGAAGAGGACAAGTCCTAAAATGAAAGTGAAGAGCTGATTGTGGTAGACGAATCTACAAATAGATCTGGTTATGAGAAAAGAATGGTCAAACTGAAGGTAAATTTAATTCTAAAAGGAAAATTAGATGTTACCACTGCAAGCAGAAATGACATATTGTAATCTCAACTATCATCTTATGTTTACTTTAAAATTAAGTCATTCATTATTTGGATGGAAAAGTATACTTTTGTAATTTTTGAATTTGAAAATTGGCCCGGATTATAATAATTTCTATTATAGATGTGAAGAAAGTGTGATTACTATGATCTCAAATCTATTCATTCAAACCAATTTCACTTGTTGGGCAACTGATTTGCTGTATGTTTTGTTGTCTGCTTTTTATGTAGTTAGATATATGAAATTATTTATAATAAAATATCAATTTTTATTTTTATTTTTATTTTTTGTAGATTTTTTAAGAAAATACAACTTTGATTTATTTCTTGAAAAAAAATTATTTTGAGTTAGCAAAAACATTTTGGCCTTATCCCAATTGCTTGAAACAAGTTGGGAGTATTCTTCTTTTTTATTTTCAATACATAATAACAACAAACCATTTATGATGTGGGCATCGAGCGCTCTTCTAGAATGGATGTTCGTGATAAGGACATTACGTTGCCAAGTGGACCAGTGACGTGTTCTCGAGCTAAGAAGATCAAAGAGGGAATGCTTGGACTTGTGAAAAGAATTATGGATGAAGATCGATTCAAGTTTCCAAATGATTTGAACACTTTTCCGAGGCCTAATGATGATTTAAGCATGTTGTCCAA
>QANX01004279.1:0-10975 GCA_003254975.1 Ochetophila trinervis | reverse complement strand
CCATAAGCAAATTCATCCTTTTATAATCATGTTTTCTTCCCAAACCAGTCAAAAGAGCATTGCAGGAAGCAGCCGCCACAACACCACCTGACTTCATCACATGATCTAAAACAACCCAAGCACGATCAGTCTTCCCATTCTTACACAACTTCGAGATCAACTGTGTAAGCTCTATTTTACCAGGAAACACGCCGTGCTTACCAAATTTGAACACCAAACCAACAATTTCCTCCTCACTGACGTGCCTCCCTGGTCTCTCTGGCTTCAACAATGCCGCAAATACGACATTGCCGGTAAAGTAATTCGGGGGGAATTCTGCATTTGGTTCAAGCATTTCATCGAGCACATGAATGGCATCATCAACACGCCCCCATCTCAACAGCTCGCAAATCAGCAGAGTTCGCAGAGGCGTATTTTTAGAAGAAGGGTCGAGTTCGTTATACACTAGAAGCGACTCGTCCACCAAGCGAGCCCTGCTAAAGCACCGAATGAGAAGGCTTGCGGCATTGATGGTTAACGCAATGTTGCGTTCTCTTGACGTCCTGTAGAGCTCAAGAAGCTTACTTTGCGAAGTGGGTTCTCGGCTAGCAACATCGAGAACCGCCTGGAACATGGAAGAGATAGAGAGTTGCTGTGGGGTTGGAGAATTCGCTTGGAGGTAGTCCAAAAACTTAAGGGCTTTGGAGGAGGAGTCCAAGCGGGAAGTAATACGGAAAAGTCGGCTAGGAGAGGGAGTGGTAGAGACGGAGAAGAGGAGAAGACGGAGCTGCTCGAAGTTCCAGCCATTTTCTGGGGTTTGGAGGAGTTGAACCACTTGAGCTATGAATGTTTCGTCGTCGTCGTCGTTCTGTTTCTGCAGAGCGTTGTTGGGTTCGGCGGATAGATGGCGGAGGAGTAAGGAAGAATGGGTTATGTAGGTTTGGGGTTTAAGGAATCGGAGAAGACGTTTTGAATGCTTTGCTTTTGCCGCAAAGTTCGCCATTGTTATTTAGGATCTTCTAACAGGAGTCGGCGCTATACCATTCGAGCTCTGTCCAGAATCTCACTCTTCTGCGATTGTCAGCGAGTAAAAGTGGCTATACTGGTCTTTTAACACAAATGCTGTGCAATTTGCAGTATAAGTTATAACAGCGGAGCCCACTCAAGTGAAACCCCTTTAAATGAACTTTTTTGGGAGACTCTCTTCTATGGATGACACATGGCAAAAAGTTTTTTGAAAAGAAAAAAAAAAGACCGGTGAAATCAGTTGCAAAAGGGCAAAAATAGGGGGAAATAATGATTTGGGCAGGAAAATGAATGAATGGTCAGAAAGATGTCACATGTCAATTTTAAAATTATATTATATGGGAAAAATTACACATTATGGAAAAAAGTTACATGTTTTGGACACAATTACGTATTATGGAAAAAAATACTGAATATGGGAAAAAATTACTAAATATGAAAGATTGTTACGGATTTTGGAAACTATTACAACATAAGACAAAATTACTGAATATGAGAAACAATTTCTAATAATTACCGAAAATTAAAAAATATTTCAAAATGTGAAAGAAAATAAATATATTTTCAATGTGTATTACACAATTATGAAGAACTGAATTCGATTCCAACATTACCTGATATGGAACAAATAAAAAATTTTAGACAAATATTAGACCATAAGAAAAAATTTGAGGCAAATAATTTTTTTCCTTAAATTTTGGGGCATCAGGGGCAGAGAGAGACAGGCGGTAAGGCAGGCGCCGGTGGTCCTGGCAACATTTTTTTAGCATTTTTTTGTGTTTCGGGGCATTAGAGGCGGAAGGCCCAAGCGGGAAGGCAGGTGGTAGTCCAGGCGCCTATATTTTTTAATGAGGTTTTTCCTCTTTCGGGGCATGAGGATTAAAGGCGGGAAGGCATTTGAATTTTTGTTACGGTTGAAGTGACTATATTTAGGCCATAAGGGGCAGAAGGCCCCAGGCGGTAAGACAGGCTTTAGGACAGGCGCCTGTCATGGCATGAAGTTTTTTTTCCACAATGCTTTTTTCCAACTCTGCTTTCCAAAAAAAATATCTTATACAAAATAGTTACAGTGGTTTTATAAGTGAATGAACATAAAAATAAATAATGTTCCATAAGTAGATAGTGAAGCTTTCATATACAAATGTTTAAACATTTAAAGATGTCACTCTAATTTGTAAATCAATAATAATTTTTGTGTTTAAATTTGTGTACCACATGATTTTGTATATAGTACGTACAGTTTTAAATTGAGTGGTTAATTTTTTTTATGCACTTATTTAGGGAGTTTAAAGAGTTTATTTCTATAAGTTTTCTTTTCAAAGGGTCTAACAATACATGGTCTTGTTATAGTTAAAATGATTTAATCAAAATAAGTGTTCACTCTATTTTAAAACAGCAACTATATTTGTAAATCATTTTACCACTTTCAGTGTTTTGCTTTTATTCATTGAATGCCTTGAGCAATACTTAACTTGTACAATTTTGTATATTGCATATTCGATTTGGCACAATATATATATATATATATATATGTGGGATATCGACTTCTTTACCAACCAACTACCACCAGCAATGTTAGTTACACATGTACCATTTGGATATGAAATCAAGTAATCAAGGGTGGTATCTCACTACCTCTAACAACATACATGTTTCACAAAATATGAACTTTAGTTGGGATAAATAACCAAAAAAGACACTATTTGCTAAGACCAAAACCCGATATACATTATACGGTAACACCCTAATAATATTTATGTTGCTTAGCTAAAAGACATGCGCATGAAACAAAACAGCCAACATAACTATTTGTCGGATATTACGGAGGCGGCCGGGTAGAAGGATCCACTGCCGCCCAAATGCGCTGCAGTTGCTCGGCTTGTTGCTCCAATTGACTCTCCATCAAGGCTTGCCGTTCAACCATTTTGTTTTGGCTCGCAACCAGACTCGCACACATGGCCTCAACGCGCTCAAATGACGACTCAACAGAGAATGGCACAGAAGAAGAAGGGCCCTCCATAGGTTGGGAAGAGTCACTGGGCCTGTTTCCTGTACGAGGGATCTCAACGGAATCCTCACCAATCCCATGCATCCGTGTAGTTGTCGTCCATCTGCCCTGCTCTTTAACAAAACCGTGACGATGGAGAGTAGCCTCGGTAACCACATCAGCAGTCCGAGTGGTGTTCACATCCTCGCCAGATACATCCACCTCAAAATGTTCAAAAACTTTTGTCAACAGCAGTGGACAAGGCAACGACTTATCCAGTCGGTTAACTCTCACCGTTTGACGCATGTGTTGGAGAATGATGGAAGCTAGAGGTACTCCGGGAACACCTTGCAACCCATTCAACATCTTATCCAACAAATAGAAGTCGGCAAGTCGGATCTCATTCAAACTGCTTGCTCGAGGAATAACATTCGCACTATACAAATGAACCAATTCCCGCTGACGAATTTCTAAATTAGCTGTGCCATTAACCAAGTCATAGATTGCAGTCCCATTTTTGGGCCGGCGTGGAGTCATGAAGTAGTGCAAACGGGTCGTAGCTTCCTCCAGCCTGAACTGGGGATCAACTTTAACACGGTCCTTGACCATTACAAAATCGGGACCTTCATCACTGACCTCCAAAATCTCAGCAAGAACTGCCCGAGTGAGATGAATTCGTCGACCCTTTACATAAAACATAACCGTTTCACCGCCCGCTTTGTCTTTGCCTTCTATGTTGGCATAAAACTCCAACACCAACTGAGGATAGTAAGTATTTGGTAATTGAAGTACGCCACCCCATCCTATCGAATCAAAAGCATCGGTCAATTTGAGAAGTGAATCAATCGCCCCACTAACGGATTTTTCAATCACAAGGGAATTCCGTTTCCTCTGTTCACACCACCTAGCATTGGCGCGAGAAGTGAAACGTGCTGCTTCAGCTTCAGTAACCGCCTCTTCCATCTCATCTCCTCGGCGTCGATTTCCACGAGATGAAGATGGAGCGAATGGCCGAGATTTTTTTTGGACTTTTGAGCATCACCACGTTGTTTTCCGGTTCCAGATACATCCACCTCAAAATGTTCAAAATTTTTTGTCAACAACAGTGGATAAGGCAACGACTTATCCAGCCGCTTAACTCTCACCGTTTGACGCATGTGTTGGAGAATGATGGAAGCTAGAGGTACTCCGGGAACACCTTGCAACCCATTCAACATCTTATCCAACAAATAGAAGTCGGCAAGTCGGATCTCATTCAAACTGCTTGCTCGAGGAATAACATTCGCACTATACAAATGAACCAATTCCCGCTGACGAATTTCCAAATTGACCGTGCCATTAACCAAGTCATAGCATGCAGTCCCATTTTTGGGCGGGCGTGGAGTCGGGAAGTAGTGCAAACGGGTAGTAGCTTCCTCCAGCCTGAACTGGGGATCAGATTTAACACGGTCCTTGAGCATTTCAAAATCGGGACCCTCATCACTGACACCCAAAATCTCAGCAAGAACTGCCCGAGTGAGCTGAATCCGTCGACCCTTTACATAAGACAGAACCGTTTCACCACCCGCTTTGTCTTTGCCTTCTATGTTGGCATAAAACTCCAACACCAACTGAGGATAGTAAGTATTTGGTAATTGAAGTACGCCACCCCATCCTATCGAATCAAAAGCATTGGTCAATTTGAGAAGTGAATCAATCGCCCCACTAACGGATTTTTCAATCACAAGGGAATTCCGTTTCCTCTGTTCACACCACCTAGCATTGGCGCGAAAAGTGAAACGTCCTGCTTCAGCTTCAGTAACCGCCTCTTCCGTCTCATCTACTCGGCGTCGATTTCCACGAGATGAAGATGGAGCGGATGGCCGGGATTTTGGTCTAGATGATGCACGAGTACGGATGGTACCGGGATTTTGGGAGGACTTTTGAGCATCACCACGTTGTTTTCCGGTTCGTCCCATTACTCCCAACAAGCAATTTTATAGGGGCAGCTTATCCCCTTGGCAACCACAATTGTACCTCGAATTTTCCCTGTCCATCATAACAATCTGGTTAATCACAGCAACCCACATTTATTCACAAATCAGAGTTGAGACGATCAATACAGAGGCATATGAAAAAATGGCTGCTGGCATTACCATAACATACTTCGATAAATTTTTCAGGCATGCATTCTCACAAACTCAATAAAATCCAAATTTTTCCCACACTATTTGTCAATATTATAAAGCATTGTGGCTATCAATTCTGTTAATAAACTCATACATGAATATGTCTTGCACATTCCATAAAGAAAATAATCTTACCCAGGGGAAATGAGTCCCACAGCCAAAACTACATTTAAATGAACCCAATCAAAATAAATTTTGCATGTCTTAAAGTTTATTATGCTTATGAACATGATGTCAGGAAGATTATGAATGTTGAATATATCTAGTCAGCAGTGTTTGAATGCGTTTAAACACTTGTACCCTTCCACAATGAATAGCATAATTTTTTGTGAGCACTACAACTTTGTCTACCAAATGGTTATATATATCTTTCTATGACTGCTTACAACAAATGCACATACAATCAATATCAGTCCCAGTTTTCCATATGTTTTCTGGAAATTTAATTTCCGAAAGCCAAACTGAACATAGATAAATTTTTTTTAGGGTGAAAATGCTTTGAACTTGTCATATATACACCTGTCTAAAACGTTCAAATTAAAGATATACCTGGGGCTGCCGACGCTTATCTGTACGGGGTGTATCAGCGTGCTGCGTTCATCGACGGGTAGGCGTAACACCGAATGAGGTTGCCTCCTCGTTGCTTGCTTACGGCTTCGCACGTTTCGAGTGTGGAGGGGGACGGGTGGGGGAGGAGGAGGAGGAGTGGGCCGGGGAAGGGAGGGGGACGGGATGGGGGAGGGCAAAATGTGCGAAAGTATAAATTCAAAGTTGAGGGAGGGAAGCTAGGTTACTGATGTATATTGGGGAAGAAAATCGGGTGGGTCATCGGGTTTAGGATCTGATCAGTAGGGTGGGGGTTGAAGGAAATGTTTTATTTTGTTTCAAAATGGGTGGGTATTGTCGGGTTTGAGTTTAAAATCAGGTGGGTAATCGGGTTAGGTCCTGTCCGGATGGATAATGGGATTTAAGGTTTTTTTTTAGGGTGGCATTTGGTGTTTGAGAGGCAGGAGGACCCAGGCGCTAAGACAGGCGCTATGGCAGGCGCCTGTCTTCGAGTTACAATTTTGTTTTTTTTCTTTTTTTTTTTGCCATTTGGGTCTTCATGTGCAGCAGCTACCAGTCTCCATTACAGGCGCTAAGGCAGGCGCCTGTCTTAGAGTTGGAGTTTGGCATGTTTTTCCCATGTTTTAGGGGAGAGGGTCTTCATTGGCAGCAGCTACCAGGCGCCTAGGCAGGCGCCAAGGCAGGCGCTTGCCTTGGAGTTGGATTTGTCCTTTTTTCCCCAAATTTTTTGGCCTCTGGAGGTGGCTTTTGCCCTTTTTTTCCCCAAGTTTTTTGGCCGTTTGGGTCTTCATGGGCAGAATCTACCAGGCGAGAAGGCAGGCGCTAAGGCAGGCGCCTGCCTTGGAGGTGGATTTTGCCTTGTTTTCTCTAAGTTTTTTGGCCGTTTAGGTCTTCATGGGCAGCAGCTACCAGGAGAGAAGGAAGGCGCTAAGGCAGGCGCCTATCTTGGAGTTGGAGTTTGGCATGTTTTTCCCATGTTTTAGGGGAGGGGGTCTTCATTGGCAGCAGCTACCAGGCGCCTAGGCAGGCGCCAAGGCAGGCGCCTGCCTTGGAGTTGGATTTGTCCTTTTTTCCCCAAATTTTTTTTCCCTTGGAGGTGGCTTTTGCCCTTTTTTTCCCCAAGTTTTTTGGCCGTTTGGGTCTTCATGGGCAGAATCTACCAGGCGAGAAGGCAGGCGCTAAGGCAGGCGCCTGCCTTGGAGGTGGATTTTGCCTTGTTTTCTCTAAGTTTTTTGGCCGTTTAGGTCTTCATGGGCAGCAGCTACCAGGCGAGAAGGCAGGCGCTAAGGCAGGCGCCTGTCTTGGAGTTGGAGTTTGGCATGTTTTTCCCATGTTTTAAGGGAGGGGGTCTTCATTGGCAGCAGCTACCAGGCGCCTAGGCAGGCGCCAAGGCAGGCGCCTGCCTTGGAGTTGGATTTGTCCTTTTTTCCCCAAATTTTTTGGCCCTTGGAGGTGGCTTTTGCCCTTTTTTTCCCCAAGTTTTTTGGCCGTTTGGGTCTTCATGGGCAGAATCTACCAGGCGAGAAGGCAGGCGCTAAGGCAGGCGCCTGCCTTGGAGGTGGATATTGCCTTGTTTTCTCTAAGTTTTTTGGCCGTTTGGGTCTTCATGGGCAGCAGCTACCAGGCGAGAAGGCAGGCGCTAAGGCAGGCGCCTTCCTAACAGGAAAAATTGTTTTAAATTATCTTTTTAAACTCTTTACATCATAGGAGACAATTGTGTACCAAACAAAGAAAATTAAAATCTTACCAACCATGGCAGCCGTTCCCACCATGCCCACTCTTTTACCAACCATATTCAATGCCATAAATGGCAAAACAGATGGAACAATAATGAGTGATGGCCGTCTTGTCACATTCAGTAACTGACAAGTGCAACAAAAATACCACAGCTCCCACAGCGTTCTTAATAAATTGGAGTTGCATTTCTAACTACTGCATTGAAACCTACGGGGTCAATTAAATGCACAAGTAAATTTATGCTTTTTGTTACACATAAAGGAAATACCTGTGGCAAACGGGTTGGACCTTCCATTTGTGTTCGTTCACGGTTGGCCTATTTTTTCTTCCGTTGGAACCTGCAATTGTTTCTTCAACAATTATGTAGTTAATATCAGCAGTTATAAAGAAAGTTTTCAGACCTCGAACGATCGGCGTACACATATTCAGGTAAGCTGTACTAAAAATGTAAGCCATTTTGCTTATAGTATGAAGTTGAAAAAATAAATATTAAGTGCTGCATATATTCTTCTTTAGCTCTAAAAAAAATTAAACCCTTCAGCACGGGGAGGAAGAAACGGAGCAACTGGGTACAAATACCATCTGGTAATATATAAAATGAAGCTTGCCTATGGTGATGGCATTATTTAATGGTCAGATGCACAAGATGTATCTAAATGTGGACACCTGGCAGTTTCAAAGCGTTATTTTTATTGCTCTGTTTAAGTTGAATTTGACCAATTTGAGAAGCCACTTTCGGAAATGGCAATGCTGTACAGCTTTCTTTTGAAATTTTTTCCATCAATTGAAATTTTCAAACTCAAACTTAATATTTTCGGCGAATGCAATGGCATCGTCCATTCGGTACGGAGCCTTGGTAGCAAATTGTAGCAAAGTTTGCCTTTACGGGTCAAAGACAGAACAGGGATATAGGGAGGCGACAGAAGACATAATGCGTCTAGCTACTCGTCTTCGAGAGTTGGTAACGGTGCATGACCAAACAGAGTTGAGTATGGGGGATAGGCGAGGTAAAAGACATATTATACAGGATCCGGTCGTTGCCAAAACAAAAGGAGGTGTTGCGGGGGGAACGAAAGAAGCAAAAGAAAGAAGATGTGGTTCATGCAAGAAACTGGGGCACACCAAGCGAACCTGTGCAAAAAGGTTTTCTTACCATAACAATGAAGCTTCAGCTGAAATGGAGAGTGAGATTGGTGTCGAATCTTCAAACACATTAGATTTCATGCACGTTAATGACTTCAATAACCCCACAAGCCAAGATAGTGTCGCAATTGACCTTAGTCCACCGAATGATGTCCCTTTCGAAAGGATGAATAATGGCCGCCCACAAACTTCCGACATGCATATGCAATGGTGGTTTCCAGGTATACATTATAAATAGTACATGATGTCTTATATTGTGTAAATTCATTAGGAATAGCATAATTTTTTCAAGGGAACACATTTAAGATCGCCATAGGGCTAGATTATCCCAGGCGATATAGCAGGCGTAATTACAGGCGCCTGGTCAAGAAAGGAAGACAAGTTTTGTGCATGTGAAATTTTTGTTTACGGTTTAGGTGGGGACATAATGGAACAGGCGGTATAGCAGGCGCTACGGAAGGCGCCTGTCCTGTCTAGGTTGAGCAGTCGGGTGAAAATTTTTACTGCTCGCCATGGGGCAGCTTCACCCAGGCGGTATACCAGGTGTAATGACAGGCGCCTGGCAAATAAGGAAGACAACATTGTACTGTTGCAGGTTAAATTTTTTTTGGGTATAGGTGTGGACAGAATGGCACAGGCGAGATGGCAGGCGCTAAGGCAGGCGCCTGTCCTGGCTAGGTTGAGCAGTGGGGTGAAAGTTTTTACTGCTCGCCATGGGGCAGCTTCACCCAGGCGGTATACCAGGCTCTATTACAGGCGCCTGGTCAATGTAAATTTATTAGGTACGGTTTTTAGTATGACAATTTTTTTTAGCTCGCCAGCAAGGGAACACATTACGTCTTCGTTATTTTTTTTAGCTGCCCATTAGGGTGAAAGTGCTTGAATTTATTTTAAATGTGGAATGGTTTTGTTATATTTCAGGCATGCAGTAAGACCAAAAAAGCATACGCTGGAACTCAAGAGCCCTAAACCCAAAGACGAACGTGTAGACCTTAATCCGGTTTGTAAAACCGGATGGTTTTAAGTAACCACCAGCAATGTTATTATCCACTTTTGGGATTAAATTATGTATGTAATGAAGTGTTTATTTTTACGATGTACTTTAATTCATAATATCGGAAGATTCATTATGTACATAAAGGAATATATCCCTTTATGTTTCGTAAAATCTACAGGTAAGCCGTTGGGATAACACAATCAATGCATTGGAGCGAAGGTGGAAATGCAATTGTTAGCCGGCATTTTCCTTTGTGATTGATGGAATAGAGTGAATTCAAATCTACACATTCCAATATGTTACTATTGCTGTATTGATAAACCATATAATATCTATTAAATTAAACAACAAAACCCCACGACAAAAGTGTATGGCAATATTTTGCCGAATACAAAAAACATCGACAAAATAATTAAAGACTGTAAGACAAACAATATGCAGATCAAAAGCAGCTGTTTATACTGTCCCGATGGTTGAGAATGGTTAGAGTTACTGATGCAGCAGGGATGTATTCATAAATTTTTTCTTCTAGATTTCTTTCTCCCTCTAACCGATGCCTTCGCAGTTTTAGGAAGGGGTGTATCAGCGCGGTTCCCTACCCCTCTATAATGAGAGTCCACTGTTTGCATCAGTTGACCCAATTTCATATTGTGGGGCTCGAACATGATATCCATAGCGGTGAAACACCGTTCAATCTGTGAGTCAAACTACAGGAATAAACAAAAGTCAGAAAAAATTAATATCTAACGTCCTATATACTCCAAATGCATTTTTAAAAATAAATTACTCATAGTGGAACATATGAAAAAGTAAAGGAAAATAATACTCTTGATAAGCAAAAATCAAAACACTCCATATACTTCACAACAAATAGCCCGCAATCAACCCCGTTATTTTGGGTGGTGATCTTGACTGGTTTACGGATGCCAAAGGACTCAAAGAATGTCCGACTTTTGTACACTCTTGTTATCTCTTCGGCCAAAACGATATCTAATGCTTTTAACTACATTACACCAAAATGTTAGTTTCGTAAGATAAGTATTAAAAAACCAATTGCATGTTTCAATCACAGACCTATACAAACCACTAACAACCAGTTCGACGAAAAGTATAAAACAAGAAGAAAAAAAACAAAATAAGTATTTTGAAGGAAATGTATGCAAATCAGCAATCTCACCATCGAATGAGATGCACTCTCCCGCTTGCGTCTGTCCTTGGGATTTGGTAAAGAATCCCAAATCTCCCGAACCTTATCTTTGACGTACACGATAATTAGATACCAGTGCTTATCATTATCATTCATGGGGATGTAAATCTAGAGAATAACATGAAAAAAGAACAAAAAAAAGTGTCACAATTAGTCATTCAATC